>CAIGRB010097096.1:15793-46527 GCA_903798255.1 Fraxinus quadrangulata | reverse complement strand
GATTTGGTTAACGTCGGAAAGTTGAGTAAGAAAGAGATGGTTCAGTATTTTCCTATATTCTTTTAATTTTATAATCCAACAACCAACCAATGGGAATACAAGGTAAAAGACACAGGAAACTTAAGGTCAGTTAGAGTGAGCTACGTGTAGATATATACATATAAATACGTACAGTTTAAAGGAAAAAGAACGGTTAATGGAGAACCTATGCCCGACATATATAAGCAGAAATGGATTTATAAAATCATCCCTCAACAGAGCCCTCACCTCTACCTGTATATCTGAATTTCACACACACATACACATACAGAGAGAGAGAGAGAGAGAGAGAGAGAGACATTGCTTTTAGTCAAATCTTGAAAAACTGGCCTCGTCTATGATGTATTGGGCAGCCATAGGAGGGGAACATAATAGATCTAGTTGAATTGAATATTTGAAACTGGAATAACCTTTACTTTCTCAACTCTAAGGTAATAGGTTTTGATGTTGTTTCAAGAAGCAACATATACAGTTCCATTTGAGCATTATTTTATATTGGTAGCCAAAAGGAATATCTATACCCACTCACCCCTCAATATTCTACTCCTACAAACTCAAAAACGAGCTTTTGTAGCCTCCCAAAATCTCGCTTCTGATGAGACAGTACTGATCAGAATTCTGAAAACCCATCAATCTCTTCCTCTCTAATCTTTCTTTAACCGACCACCTCTTTTTGGTTTTTTATCTTTTTTCCTCTTTGGGTTTATTTTTCATTTTTTCATCGGTAGAGAAATGTGGAATCTCAATGATTCACCAGATCAAACTAGGGGGGATGAGTCCGAGGGTTATTCGGATGACAAGCTTAAAGGGGTCGGATCTGTGTCTAATTCAAGCTCGTCGGCGGTGGTTATCGAGGATGCTTCAGAAGATGAAGATGCAGAAAGAGGTAGAAAGAAAAGAAGCAGCAAAATATTTGGGTTTTCTGTTGCTCATAACGATGATGACACGGATCCATGCTCGTCGCCGGTTACCCGGCAGTTCTTTCCGGTCGATGAGTCTGAAACTGGGGCTACATCAAGCGACCGACCACTCAATTTACCAAGAGCTCAATGGTTTGGAGTTAAATTCTGTAAGCCTGAATCCCAAGGCGGCGGTGGAGGTGGGTTTGGGAAGTCTGCAGCGGCTGAGGTTGCACAGCCACTCAAGAAAAGCCGCCGGGGGCCTAGGTCTCGTAGCTCTCAATATCGTGGGGTTACCTTTTATCGGAGGACTGGCCGGTGGGAGTCGCACATATGGTACACATTTACAAATCAAAACCTTTGTCTTTGCTTTCCCTTTATGCTAGTTTTCACTTTGTTCCAACAAAATTGTTCCTTTCATTCAAATACAATTAATCTGTGTTTCTTGTTTTTGCTTTGCTTTCCGATTCAGGGATTGTGGAAAGCAAGTTTATTTGGGTTAGTATTTCCTTCTTTATTCTCCATATTTAGTAAACAGGCTTGTTCTTTTCTCAACTTGACTATCAAGTTCTTGCTTTATCATCTGATTGGTCAAATGGGCTTTTGTTTTGGAAATTTATAGGTGGATTTGATACAGCACACGCGGCAGCTCGGTTGGCTTTTTATCTTCTGTGCTCTTATTTTCCAATTTCACATTATTTATCTGTAATCCGAAGAAACTAATGTTCAGACATGAATCTATTACAGTGCATATGATAGGGCAGCCATTAAGTTCCGGGGAATGGAAGCAGACATAAACTTTAATCTAGAAGATTACGACGAAGACCTAAAACAGGTACTTCATTTGAAGAGAGAGAAAAAGGGGGGGAGAGAGAGAGTTCTTTATCGTTTTACCTTATCTTGTACAATGCCTTTCTCTTTGTTTCAAATTTATGAATTATTAGGTGATTAGACGCAAGAAAGAAATAGAACATGATATTCTATGTTGAAATATTTCAGATGAGCAATTTAACCAAGGAAGAATTTGTGCATGTACTTCGTCGACAAAGTACTGGTTTTCCAAGAGGAAGCTCCAAGTATAGAGGTGTTACTTTGCACAAATGTGGTAGATGGGAAGCTAGAATGGGCCAGTTCTTGGGAAAAAAGTAAATCACATATTACAATATGTTTGTGGACTAATCCATGTCTTAATTACCTTGTTTTGTGCTAATGCATGTTTTATTTTATGAAACAGATACGTTTATTTGGGTCTGTTTGATACTGAAGTTGAAGCTGCGAGGTCAGTTCGTAGAGTAGTTGTCTGTATTTATTTCTGCGTAGTGTTGCCAGCAGGATTTCCAGGAAATGTATTTTTTGTAGAAAGAATTGAGCATAATACTTTCTGGGGCTTAATTATATTGTCTGGGAATTATAGGGCTTATGATAAAGCTGCCATCAAGTGTAATGGGAAGGATGCCGTTACGAATTTTGATCCCAGTATTTATGATGATGAACTCAAAGGTGCAGGTAAAATTAATGAGGACTTGGTCACATTTGATCGAGTTTAAAATTCTTTGTTGAACTGATTGTGGAGATGGAAATTTAGTAGTCTGATTTGAAATTTTTGGTGTGCGACAGAATCTTCTAAAAACACAGCAGATCATAATCTAGACTTGAGTTTGGGGAATTTAGCCTCAAAGCGTAGCAGCAGAGAAATGGAAGACAATGGTCGTGATCAGCATTGTTCGACAATCCCATTTGAATTTGATTGGCGACACCAGGGGTCAAGATCAGAGGTATATAGACACGCACCGATGTGCCTTTAATTTGATACCAAAAATTCCAGTGTTATATAAGTGATGGCTTTTATGAAACACAGCTAAATTTTCAGAATCAACCGAGTCCAATTGACAAAAGAGAGCGAAGAGATGGATATAATGAAACTGATACTTTACAGCTTCTAAGCCAAACACACCTTCACTCTCCCGGTTCATTGGAGGCCAACGAAATGCGCCAATATGGACATTTCACCAAAGGCCACGATCCCCGCTTTCTTCAAATGTTTGCCCCACCTTTTGGTTCACAAAATTATCAGGTAAGTGATTAAAGATCAATATCCTTGCGTGTAAATGTTCAAAATTAACAAATGCTGAACTGAATAGAAATTGACAGATTCAGTATCCGAGCAGCAGCAATGGTGGTGGTGGAATTAGAGGCAATGGAGGAGAAATTTCTCTCTCAACAAATGATCGTCAATGGCAAACAAATTCTCCTCAATTATTTGCTACTGCTGCAGCATCATCAGGATTCCGACCGCAAATACTGAGACCCCAAAATTGGCTGCAGAAAAATAATGTCCACCCACTTACAAGACCCTCATAGTCGGCCTATTCTTGTTTTCTGCTAAGTCATTGTCTTCTAATTCTGCCATCAAAAGATCTCCATTTTCTGTAAGTCTGTAAAAATCCGAATGAGGGACAAAAAATTATGATTAGAATCTTAAACGACGTGGAGAAATATGGAAAAATCAAACACTTGCAAATGTTGTTAATTGGTCAAAAGTAATGGGCAAAAATCTTGGATAAGATATTGTGCATTGCTGACAACGAACGGTTACTATAAATCTTAAAGTTTTTGTTGCAAATTCTATGATGGCCTGATTCGGTGGCACTCTTATCTACTTTCAATTTAGATCCATCTGGACTAGAAGGCTTGGAATACGACTCTAATCGTCGTATTCCAAATCATTATAGTTAATGCTCGACTCATGGATGCGTTTCTATTTATTATAGGAGGGCGAAACTATACAAAGAATCGATTAGCAGGACACCATTTACATGCAAGCTGTGTTGAAAGTTATTGTAAACCCTAAATTTTTACAAGCCAATTTTCCTAGGGAGCAATCCATTTTTGTAGCTCACTTAAATCAAACGGACCAATTCATTTGCATCAAACTGATTATATTTAGTGCCATGAAATCGTGTAAAGAAGTAAAACACGGGTGTAAAAATGAGTAATTCTTTATGGGAAATATAACCAGGGTTTGATGAATTGTCACAATCAATTGTGTCCTTTGAATCAGTTCTCTCATGAGCAAAAAGCAGTCAGACATGTGGCTATTATGACGAGAGGGACTTGACCCAGCCTTTAAAGCTTCAAAGTACCGTTCCAAAACCAAAATCCAATCCCTAGTTTTAGTACCCTTTTTTTTTTTTTTGAAGTATTAAACAAATTCTCTTACGAGGTTTAATAATTTTCTTAAAAAAAGTAAAAACTTTTGCTTATCCCAAAATAATCTATTCTGATATGTAGCATTGATTATCCAACCATTTAAATAATATTTGCACGATTGCATCATCTGCGACGTCATCTTCGATTACATTATGGGAATTTTTTATTTTATTTAATTTCATAATTAGAGAAAGTGAGATTGATTAGTGGGAAGTTTGGATTTAATTATCATTACAATATATTAAACAATACTAAATTAGATAATAATAAAGGGTCAAAGAATCACACCCTTTATTTTTATATCCCATTTGTTAGTGTTCTTTCTTGACTTGACAGAGCCAACAATTCATGTTGACAACTAGGTTTAAAATATTGTTGGGTATTATTTAAGATTTGTTGATGTTTCATCCAAGTTACCTTAACCTCAGATGGTCCAAAGCTTTCACATTAGATTAAATATTTCACTTAACTTGCCAGGTACGACGATGTATGCAAAAATTAAATATATAATTGATTCAAAACTTGTGCAATAAAAAGTAACATGAATGTGGTCGAAGAGCACTTTATTGATTTCTAACCACCACTTGCGTATGATGATACGGGTTAAATTTACATCGTGATGAACGGTGAAAATAATTATAATTGAAAAATTAAATCTTGTATATCCATTTTGAAAATTACTGCACAAAATTTGAACATTTCACGGCCCTTACTCTTAGAAGTAACCAAAACAAAACAAAAGTTGAAAGACTGTGTTTTTAGCGACAGTATTGATTCAGACCAGCTTCTTAGATTCTTTCCTCTGCATAGGATCAACGAAACATTGCAATAACCGGACGGACCAGATTCATCCTTCTCTACTAAATATTTTTATTTTTTTTTTTGAGGAAAAATATGGGAAAAGTAAGAACATTTGGTGGAGAATCGAAATGGCCTGTGTAACATGTGACAACCTTAGCTGGATAAATAATAAAAATAAATAAACAAGAACGAAAAAGTGAAAGGAATCAAAACGAATAAAGAAAGTACGTACAACTTTATGGACTTCAAAAATGGGGGCTTTCCCAAAATGGAATTTCTTCAACGGTGAAAACTATTTTGGGGTTTTAATTTTGATTTCATTGCATTGCATTGGGGGGCAAATGTGTATGTTTGTGCAAGGTTTTTATTTCTTTTAGTACGATTGAGACCCGTGCTTGTTTTTTGATGCATCCGGTGGGGGAGGGTGGGGTAGATTTACGACAAGCAAATTAGGACCTTTAAGAATACATCACTTTAGCATTTATTCATTCATTCATTCATTGAGATAGAGATGCTCGGCCTTATTTTTCTTCATAGGACACTTCGACTACGTGACAACTATGTTAAACAATGATGTTTCCTTCCTATTGTGGTAATTTGATTTATAATGCTACCTCAACTGCAACCTATTTGTCCCACTAATGTTATCTTTACGAACTAATATTCTTAACGATTTTATCATAAATAAATTCGATTTTGAGTGTTTTTTTTTTTTTTTTGTTAGTTAATTTTGGGTATACTTCGAAGCATGTTTGGCTAAGCTTTACAAAAAATTACTTACAAATAAGTTTATTTTAAGCAAATAAATAACTTTTTAAAATAAGTATTTTCTAAGTAGACGTAATGTTAAATTAAAATTATTTAAATGTACCTTCACTTTCGTGAATGCTGAGCCAAACATGGAAAATCAAAGAAAATATGAGTGGTTATAAATTTGAGGGTTGATTGAAAAGAAACTTGTTATGGTTAGAATTGTACAAAATTAAAAAGATCATTAATTAGTTTTGCCGTATACCTCTTTCCTTAAATGATATCGAGTCGTATTGCACGCTTGGGTCAATTAAGCGACCATCTTTTTGTAAAGTTGGTTTTGTGGTCATGGGTTTCAAAGAACGATAAACTCTCCCTTATTACCAAACTTACAATAAGAAAAAGAAAAATACATAATTCTTTTCTTTAAATGTATCGACTATATTGTCTAACTTGGATCGACAATTTAGTGGCCTTGCTACTTTTAAGTAAAGGTTCCAACTATTGATAAAATTTCTCTTAAATCGCCAAAATAACCAAAAGAGAAAGTCATACTCATTTTTGGTGCAATAGCTGTACTCATAAATATTAGATAGCTAAATTAATCAAACATCTTTTCAATCTTTTATTATTGGTTTGAAAGGACAAAATGATAATGTCTAGCAAACTTGAAAAGGAGAAAGAAAAAGAAAAAAAAAGTTAATTTCAGAGACACGGTGTTGTATCTAAGTTAATTAGATATCTTATGGTGTATTCGAGCCAATTTATTTTGAAAGAATGTATTTTAAAATAGTATATTGATGGAAAATGTGTAGTTTAAAAAGAAGAAAAAAATATTGATGTGATGAAAAATATATTTTATTGAAAAATGTGTGATCGAAAATAAGGAGAAAAATAAGAAAAAAAAATAATGTGGCTCAAACAGGGGCTTATTGTATTTTTTTTTTCTCAACCATCAATATTTGCTTTAGAAATTGAATTTTTAACATTTTTATTATAAAAATAAATACAATTTTTAGGTGTTTTATTTGTTTTTGTTTTTATTATTTTGGGTGTAGTCGTCAAGCATGTTTGGCTAAGCTTAAAAAGCTTTACTTATAAAGAAGTTTAATTTGAAGTAAACAAATCAACTTTATTAGTCAAAATTAATTATAAGTCCGTGAAATAAGGACTTCTCTTCTTATTTTCACATCAAAAATAAGAAAAAGATAATATATCCAAGTATGTTAAGAAATTAAAATTAATTTTTGGAGAAATTTCGAAATTTCACTTTGGACATTGACGAATGAATCAAAGGACATTGTACGAGTCAACGATAATGTGGGAAGATTCAAAATGATGGAAGGACAAAGTGGAAACGATCAAAGCCCCAACTTGCTCGTTGACTACCACCCATTGCTTTCGGGCAACTGAGGCACGGCAAGCGGGTGACTGCTCAGGACAAGCATGCGATCGCCCCCTTGGGGGTGACTGTCCAATAGCAAAGGGTGGTCGCTCCTGTTCTGTTCAAAACAGGTGCTTGGGCACATGTTGATGATTTGTCCAATTTTTTCTCTTTTTACCCAAATTTTAATTACGTAACTTACAATTCAAAAGGTGCTACTCATAAGAATTGTTGCATCTGTTGCAAAGAGTTGGGAGCAAATCTGTTTATAGATTTAAAGGTCCTTAAATTTCTTTGTACTTCATCACCAAATTTTAATTATAGACTTCGTTATCCGGTGTTAGGGTGGTATTTGTGTGTGCACAACCAAACAACGTATTGAGGACTTCATTATATTCAGGAGGCATTTGCATTCTCAGGTGCATCACAATTTATTGGGGATAAATAACGTCTTAAGAAAAGCGTTAAACATGTGTCCTGAAGTCAGGTTTTTTTTGCAATTTCCAGCCGTTCTATTCCCAAGTCCATCTTGAAGGATTCCCTCCAGCAAATTGAAAGGTATTTAAATTTCTTTTATTCTTATCCATGGACAAGAAATAAGTGATTATAAATTTGAGGGTTGATTGACAAGAGATACATACATCAAAGGCAACATAGGATTGAACAAAGTTAAAATTCTTATTAATAAATTTCGTCATTCGTCTCTTTTCTCTAATCAAATCGAGCCATATTATGCCTCACCATCTTTTCAGTAAAATGGGTTTCATTGTCACGAGTTCCAGATATTGATAAAATTTCTCTTAATTGGGATACTATGAAAATTACAAAAAAGAAACACATGCACTTTTATATGCCTTTTTAGTGCAATAGCTTTACTCGTAAATATTAGATAGCTAAAATCAGTAAAACATAATTATTTTTCCTTTTACCTTTTATGGTTTGAAAGGACGAAATGATAACGTGAGGCAAATGTGAAAGAAGAAAAACTAGTACTTTCACACTTACTTTTATGGCATATGTACTAATCTTATTCGTGTTAACCATTTATTAGCTAAGAAAATGAAAAGGTCAACAGTTTACACCTTGGTGCGACCAAGGTGAGAAATGTGGATACACAGCACAATATACTTTTTGTTTAAGGGTGATATGGCAAAATATGAAAATACTTTAAATTGGTTGAGAAAAGATAGATACATTTCAATTTTCATTGGCCAATATAGCTTCCAGTTCTCGTCGATGAACTTTTGTGCTTCATACCTTCAAGTTTTCTATGATATCTCGTCGATGAACTTTTGTGCTTTATACCTTCAAGTTTTCTATGATATTCTCCAGCGTGATAAATACATTGATGTGTGGGCTCCACAAAATCAAAAACTAATCTTAGAACCAAACTTTAGGAGATTGGAATCAATCAAAATGATGGAATCACTGAAAAGGGACAAGAAAATATCTCTCTCCATTGTCAGAGAGGGTTTGGGATGCCCTGGTCGACTGACCCTTTAACATGTTCTCACTATTATTCTATATTTTGGCATTTTTGTTTGTGCAGTTCTTGAATTTTTATCACTAGCGCTACTTAGTTCAAAATTTCTTTAAGGAGCTATCAAAGTGATCTATGATTGAAGCTCCAATAATTAACCACAATCTAGTCGGCAAAAGATTGTTCAATATAAGAACATCTCCAATGCATTTTATATCTGTAATCTAGGTGACAATGTAAATAGAAAAAAACGTTTGATATATGCAACATTGATGTCTAATAATTAGATAATTAAGTTTAAATTTCATCTTCTATGGAGTCCATATCCATTCTATCTTTAATAGGAGAGAAAAAATTAATTAACAAGATAGATAAATATTAAATTATGCTGCCCCTCTCCTTGTGATGGAACCTGTATATTTAGACACATCTCTTCATAATATCTACTTGTAGAGTCAGCTAGACATAGTCCAAAACGTGTTGCACTGAAGAGGAACTTTTGCAAAACATTGTCTACTTAAACTTATGTGGTATCTTTTCTATTGCAATTCATTTTGTTACTAAAGATGCTTTAATTAATAGTCTTCACTCACCCCACTAAAAGCTTGAGACTGCACTTTTAAATTTGTTTGAGCCCATTTTTTGGGAGAATAAATTTTTTAATGATGATTTTTGGAGAATGTGTGATTAAAAAGTAAAGAAAAATTTTAGATTTTTACGTATAAAATTATTTTATTGAAAAAATGTGTGATTGAAAATGAATTTGAAAAGAAATGAGTTTTAAATAATAGCGCTCAAACATGGATATGTAAAATTAGGAAAGCAATTCAATTTTGTGCAATTATATCCTCTAATCTTTCATTTTCTCCGACAATTTCTTTGTGAACTAACCACAAATTTAATTTAGTTGTCACTAAATATTGAGCTCATATTTAAACTTCTAGTAAAATCACTAAAGATATTCACTTAAATCTTTCAATGGGTAACAATTTCTGAACATGAACACGAGTTGACTACTTCGATTACTCTATGTTTTCAACGTACCAACGTATTTAACCATATTAAGTGATCTCATTCGTGTCACATCAAAGGTCCTCGAATGCATGTATAACAACAATGATTCCGTTGCAAATTTAGGTAACTTACAAGATATACACATGAAGTTTAATTAAACTTCACACATTTGTCATGTCCAACACACTTTCAACTGCACTAGTGTCACTACTCGCAATGTCCACTCACTATGATCAAGACAAGTAGCATATCTCAATTAGATAAAGTAGATGATCCTACGTCGATATGATAACAAAGCATTAGCCCCTGTTCATTGACTTGCGACGAAAAAAATCTTATCAAACACGAGTCGTATATGTCTACACGAACAATTGTAAACACTTAGAACATCTTTAGGAGATTTTTTAAATATAAGATGTTATCTATTTTAGAAAGTCGATACTTAAAAATAAGTTCTAAGAGTATTTTCAAGAAACTCTTTAAACATAAGATGCTCTCTATTTTAAAGAGTTAACCATTAAATTTATGTTTTAAGAGATTCTTTAAGTTAACGTTCTAATCCCCAACTCTTTTAACTTTTCAATATTTATAGCCTGTCATTGTCCAAAAAATAAAATTTATTAGTTGACCAGTTAAAAAAAGGCAAAGTTCTATTAAACAAATAACATATATCCTAATTGTAATTAGTTTGAATTTGTTAGGTTTTGTGGAGCCTAGCTTTGTTTGATCCGATTGACGACCCGACCCGAATAATGTTGCGTGGTTTTTTAATGGGAGATTTTCTGAGACTTAGTCCATGGAGCAGAGGCTTGGGCAGATAGGATAGATAAAACACAACTTTGGTGATTAGAATTCATGATGAAATAGAGAGAAAAATTGTACTACCGCAATTTGTATTTTTTCCTGATAATAGTGAAATCCTTGCAACTCTGTGGACGTAGGCAAATTGGCCGAACCACATAAATATTGTCTTGTGCGTGTGATTGTTTTTTCTTTAGCGTGTGTTTTTCTCTAGGTTTTGTTTCTCATAGCTTGGGAATTTCAAGTTGTTTCCCTACAGTTGGTATCAGAGCCTAGAGTTAGGTTGAGTGGGAGCAATGGTAGAGGAAGCAGGAAAGGCGTCTGGAATAGAAAAGCTCGATGGTACAGACTTCGCGTATTGGAGGATGCAGATTGAAGATTATCTCTATGGGAAGAAATTGCATCTACCTCTTTTGGAGACAAAACATGAGACAATGAAGGCTGAGGAATGGGATCTTCTTGACAAACAGGTACTGGAGTTATTAGGTTAACTATGTTTAGGTCTGTCGCACACAATGTTGTAAAGTAGAAGACCACAGCAAATCTGATGAAGGCTCTGTCTGGTATGTATGAAAAGTCGTCAACAAACAACAAAGTGCATTTGATGAAGAAGATGTCCAATCTGAAGATGGTAGAGAACGCATCAGTAGCACAACATCTGAATGAATTTAACACTGTCACAAATCAATTGTCGTCTATAGAAATTGATTTTGATGATAAGATCTGTGCACTGATCGTTTTGGCTTATTTGCCAAATAGTTGGGAGGCAATGAGAATGGCAGTAAGCAATTCTACAGGAAAGTAAAAGTTGAAGTACAACGACATACGAGATTTAATTCTGGCTGAGGAGATTCGCGAAGAGATACAGATGAAACTTCAGGATTTGGTTCTGCCCTCAACCTTGAGATAAGAGGCAGAGGTAATGACAGAAATTCAAATCGAGGCAGATCAAAATCCAGAAATTATAATCGGAATAGAAGTAAACATAGACCATGCCAACAAGTACAATGCTGGAACTGTGGAAAAGCAAGTCACTTTAGGAGGCAATGCAAAAGTCCTAAAAAGAATGAAGATGATTCTGTAAATGATGTAACATAAGAGGTACATGATGCATTACTTCTTGCAGTAGACAATCCACTTGATGATTGAGTTTTAGACTTAGGAGCTTTGTTTTATACCACTCTACACCGAGAAATCATACAGAATTATGTTGCAGATGATTTTGGTAAGGCGTATTGGGCTTATGGTGCAGCCTTGGATGTTGTGGGTATGGGAGACATCCGGATATTGTTACCCAATGGGTTTGTTTGGTTACTGGAGAAGGTTTGACATATTCCTGGCCTGAGAAGGAATCTGATTTCTGTTGGACAACTTGATGATAAAGGGCATGCGATACTATTTGTTGGTAGTACTTAGAAGGTTACAACGGGAGCAAGAGTTTTGGCTTGTGAAAAGAAGACTGGTACTCTATATATGACCTCAAGTCCAAGAGACACAATTGTAGTTGCTGAAGCAAGTAATGATACAAGTCTATGTCACAGCAGACTTGGTCACATGAGTGAGAAAGGGATGAAGATGATGTTGTCAAGAGGAAAACTACCAGAATTGAAGTCCATTGAGTTTGAGATGTGTGAAAGCTGCATCCTAGGAAAATAGAAAAATGTGAGCTTCTTGAAAACTAGCAGGGGATCGAAGGCTGAAAAATTGGAGTTAGTACATACTGATCTGTAGGGTCCTTCTCCTATTGCATCCCTTGAATGTTCAAGGTACTACATTACATTCATTAATGACTCAAGCAGAAATGTATGTGTTTATTTTCTAAAAAATAAATCTGATGTATTTGAAACTTTTAAGAAGTGGAAGGCCATGGTTGAGACATAAACAAGTTTAAAAGTAAAATTTTTGAGATCGGATAATGGAGGAGAGTACATAGATGGAGGGTTCAGTGAGTATTGTGCTGCACAGGGAATTAGGATGGAGAAGCAATTCCTGGGACACCACAGCAGAATGGTGTGGCTGAGCGCATGAACAGAACTCTCAATGAGAATGCTAGGAGTATAAAGTTGCATGCTGGACTACCAAAAACTTTCTGGGCTGATGCTGTTAGCACTACAGCTTACCTAATAAATTGAGGACCATCAGTTCCCATGGAGTTTAGACGTCCTAAGGAGGTTTGGAGTGATAAAGAGATAAAGTTTTTCACATTTAAAAGTTTTTGGTTGTGTTTCTTAAGTTCATATTGATTCTGATACTCGTAATAAACTTGATGCAAAGTCTAAAATATGTTTTTTTATTGGCTATGGTGATGAGAAATTTGGCTATAGGTTTTGGGATGAACAAAACAAGAAAATCATCAGAAGTAGAAATGTGAAATTTAATGAACATGTTATGTACAAAGACAGGTCAACTGCAGTGACAGACATTACAGAGATAGATCAAAAGAAATCTGGGTTTGTCAACTTAGATGAATTAACTGAAAGTACTGTCCAGAAAATGGTTGAAGAAGATAAGGAGAATGTATATTCACAAGTAGATTAGAGTACGCCTGTAGCTAAAGTCCGTAGATCTTCCAGGACCATTAGACCTTCACATCGTTATTCGCTGACTTTAAATTAACTCATGTTGATTGATGGTGTTGAACCAGAGTATTATGAAGAAGCCTTGAAGGGTAAAATCCAAACAAGTGGGTGTTAGCCATGAAGGATGAGATGGATTCCTTGTTAGGGAATCAGACATGGGAATTGACTAAATTGCAAGTAGGAAAGAAGGCTTTGCACAACAAGTAGGTAGACAGAATAAAGAATGAGCATGATAGTAGCAAGCGTTACAAGGCCATATTAATTGTCAAAGGGTTCCAGCAGAAGAAAGGCATTGACTACTCAGAAATATTTTCTCCTGTTGTGAAAATGTCAACAATTAGACTAGTACTGTGAATGGTGGCTGCAAAAAATTTACATATTGAGCAGTTAGATGTGAAGACGGCTTCTTCATGGTGACTCGGAGGAAGACATCTTCATGATTCAGCCAGAAATGTTCATTGTTCAGGGACAAGAGAATCTAGTCTGCAAACTGAGAAAGAGCTTGTATGGCCTAAAAAAAAGCTCTAAGGCAGTTGTACAAGAAATTTGACAATTTTATGCATAGAATTTGGTTCAAGAGATGTGAAATTGATCGCTGTTGCTATGTTAAGTCCTTTGACAATTTTTATATCATTTTACTGTTGTATGTGGATGATATACTCATTGCAGGGTCTAGCATTGAGGAGATTAATAATCTAAAGAAGCAATTGTCAAAACAGTTTGCAATGAAGGATTTGGGAGCTGGAAAGCAAATCCTTAGTATGAGAATCATTAGAGATAAGGCTAATGGTACATTGAAACTTTCACACTAAGAGTATGTAAAGGAAATTCTCGGCGGGTTCAACATGAATGAAGCTAAACTAGTGAGCACACCCTTAGGTAGTCATTTCAAACTAACCAAAGATCAATCACAGAAGACAGAAGAATAAATGGACAACATGAGCAAGGTGCCCTATGCCTCAGCTATTGGCAGTTTGATGTATGCTATGGTGTGTACAAGGCCATACATTGCACATGCAATGAGAGTTGTGAGCAGATTCATGAGTAGGCTAGGAAAGCAGCATTATGAGACAGTCAAGTGGATTTTGAGATATCTGAGGGGTTCATCAGATACATGTCTTTGCTTCACAGGTGCAAGTTTGAAATGCAGGGTTATGTAGATGTTGATTTTGCTGATGATATTGATAGTAGAACTGGGTTTGTATTTACTTTGGGTGGTACAGCTATATCATGGGCTTCAAATCTACAAAAGATTGTTACTCTGTCTATTACTGAAGCCGAGTATGTTGCAGCCACTGAAGCTAGAAAGTAGATGGTTTGGCTACATGGTTTCTTAGATGAATTGGGTAAGAAGCAGGAAATGGGCATTCTACACAGTGATAGTCAAAGTGCAATCTTTTTTGCTAAAAATTCGGCTTTTCATTCAAAGTCGAAGCAAGTACAGACAAAATATCATTTTATTCGTTACTTTGTTGAAGATAAGCTAGTAATACTTGAGAAAATTTGTGGATCTAAGAACACGGCGGACATGTTAACTAATGGTGTCACTATTGAAAAGCTGAAGTTGTGTGCAGTTTCAGTTGGCATTCTAGCTTGAGGACGGGAGGATGCGTTGCAGGGATGATGGATTATGTTTTTGGAGGATTGCGGTTGATGTTGGTGATTGAACTAGTCTCCAAGTGGGAGATTTGTTGGGCTTTGTGGAGCCTAGTTTTGTTTGATCCGGTTGACGACCCGACCCGACCCGAATAATGTTGCATAATTTTTTAATGGGAGATTTTCTGAGGTTTAGTCCATGGAGTGGAGGCTTGGGGCGATGGGATATATATAAAACACAGTTTTGGTGATTAGGGTTCATGATGAAATAGAGAGAAAAACTGTACTGCCACACTTTGTATTTTTCCCTGATAATAGTGAAATCTCTACAATGTCGTGAACGTAGGCAAATTGGTCGACCCACATAAATATTGTCTAGTGCGTATAATTGTTTTTCTTTGACGTGTGTTTTTCTCTAGGTTGTGTTTCTAACAGGTTGTGAATTTCGGGTTGATTCTCTACAGAATTTACTTCCATTTGATAGAAATTAAAATCTAAAGTCAACAATTAATTTTAAACATATATTTTATGGATTTCACAACTTTTCAAATATACATTTCATCAATTTTTATCAAAATTTATTAAAAATATGATTTTAATCCCCACCAAATAGGGGGTTGACCATCTGCCCCTAAGTCCCAATTTTTTAAATTCTCTTTTCTAAAGCGGTGCCTTGGGGAATGTAGCCTCGAGGTGTTGTCATTTTCGTCCTAAATGGATAACAAAATACAGAGGACTGGTACAAGATAGTTAGGTAAGGGATAATTGAAAAAAAGTAGATGGAATAGAAGATGTAATTTATTGTAAGAATTTCATCCACAAAAATGGAAGAAAATGGGAATATAAATAAAAGAAAGTGGTAGTTTTCAATTTGTCATTCCTTTCTTGTGCACCACTTGTTTTGAAGACTTTCCATATTTGGAAAGATTAAAGAGGTTTTCTAAGTGGCCACGACATATGGAAGATTACAGCCATTCGACCACCTTTTCTTTCGGTGGGACCGTGGGGTATTATTCCAACATTAATTATAGTAATTAAGTCCTGTTTAATTTAGTTAAAAATTATAATAATTTTTTATAAAAATTAATAAAATGTGTAGTTGAAAAGTAAATAATAATTGTGAATCCCATAAAATATGTGATTCAAAATTAATTTCAACAAAATGAATTTTAAAAATGGAGTCCAAACATGAGCTAATTAGTACATGACTTGCGGGTTCATCTATGCACAAGCCATAGCACGAGGCCTCTTCGTAGGAAGGGATATGGACCTTATTGAAGCACCTTTGGGCCAACCACAGCACTTGTACACTTCGACAAGGCACTTCGATTTTAGTGAAGTGTTTGTAATTCGTGTGGGGGTCTATGCAGTTCGTGATGATGTAGCAACTAAGCCCTACATAGTGTCTTTATTCTTTTGTAGCTTATACATGACATTCACGAGTAGTGAGGACGAAACATGTATAGCCTTAGAAATAAGCAAGTTTACTCTCCACAGCCAAAATATTTCAACATTTTTGCTATTTTTGCACTTTTTGACAAATTAGTGTTCACGTTTTAACTAAACTTTATGTTATTCTTCATGCTTCAATTTTAATTTAGATGATCATATGAGTTATATAGATATGAAAAATATATTAGAAAATTAAATTGACCTCGATAATTCATTTGTTTTGCAAACATACATGCATTATCAACTTAAATCACATCTCGTCACAAATTTTAACCAGTAATCATTTACGAGAGTTAAATTGGGCTAAGCTTTAAAAATTTACTTATAAATGATTTTTTTTAAATATGTAAATATGTAAATTTTAGAGAAAAGAGATGAAAATAAGTTTTAGTCTTTTTAAGCTTAGCCAAACAAGGTTGATTGGATGGAGGGCAGTAGTGCAATGAAGAAAAATCATGGTAGTGCAAATTATGATTATTGAAGCCTAAGGGGACCCATTCCATCCAAAGAATTCACCCCCACAAACCAAAATTAGGAAAGTGGTAGATGAAAAGACACCTTCCAAAGGAAAGAAAGATGGCTTACGACTTCCCAAATTCGGAACAACGATTTTGATTTACAAAATGCATGTCAACTTTCAGAGTTAATTGTTCAAATGGTTACTGAATTTATGTATATATTTTCAATTGTTCACTGAAAATTAAAATGTCAAGTTTTGGTCATTAAATTTATCAAAATGTTGGATGTTACTTACTGCCTTAACATTCGTTCTAAGTCTTTAACAGAATTAATGATGTGGCTAACAAAATATACATGTTGCGCCCCGTCAAGCCGTTAATATATTGTCACGTGTTTGATTGTTCACTAAATTTAAAAAAACTTTTTCTATTTCTTACTGAACTTTGAGGTAGTCGGATTTTGGCCACTAAACTTATAAAAATGGCATCGACCCTTTGTTCGTTAAAAAATGAGTACCACAATCGCACAGATCGCATAAAAGCAATAAAGTGGACAAACGTTTGACTAATTTTATGGCAATTAGCCCCTTTATGACTACCTTAAAAGTAAAACAATTTATTTTTTTCTCATTTTCAATAATGCATCCCCACAAAAAGATATTTTATACGTAAATTGAAAATTTTTCTTTATATTTTAACCATACATTCTTCAAAAAAATCATTATTAAAAATATTATTTTTACACAATAATAACCATCAAACAACTGCTTAATGTTCTCCAAACATATTCCAATAAAAGTCATGTATTCAGATAGTAGCAAGTTATTTTCTAAAATATACACACTTCGGTTAAGCTACAAAATAAATTTTATTTCCCGTCTTGTTAATGCCGTATTAATGATGTCATGTCGATCTATCAACTCAATCAATTTGATTTCTTACAATAAAATTTGACGTCAACATATTGATTGAACACTTTTACAACACTTGTTTCAGATTTTCCTTTTGTGTAGAATAACAGAACAAAAAGTACTGTTTAAACTTTACCAAATTAAGGTGCCCATTTAAATGATTTTCTTATAAGATAAAACATCATTATGGATCAATCAATCATATCTGGCCGACGACTGTTTCTTAGCTAATTGTGAATGAAATATGACCCAAACATATACAAATCAGGTTGGGTTTCACATCATAATTAGGGAAAATCCATCAATATACGGTGAATGGTTCATACAGATATGGACCAAAATTTAGAACAAAATGTGAAGGGATTTATGGTATTTGGACCTTTTAAGAATCACTAAAATCAAAATCTTAGCTGCCATTGCCAAGCATTCCTTCTCTATATTTATCGAGTGTTGGCAGGTATGCTACAAGTACATACATGTTGACCTTCTGTATCCACTCTGTTAAACAGGAGTCAGGGTTGTTTCTCTTAAATTGCAAATCCGGGCATATCAGTTAATGATAAACCTACAAGGGGCAAATAGAAAATCTATTAGCCATCCGAAGTAGTACAAGAACACTTGACGTGTTAGAAAAAGTAGAATAAATGCGGATTATACAAGAATGGTAGTTTCTTCTATAGCCCATAGACACGAATAACCCAAAGATAAAATGAAAGAGTAATCTCCTTGGTTTACATTTATTATTGTAGCATCAACCGATATGGAGGATTGGGGGAGAGAAGAAACATGATGCTAAAAACAATTAAAGACAAGCATACATATTTCATTTGGGGTAATCGTGAGGAATATATAAATGATGATACAATTTTTAGCAAGGGCGACTTTATGTTAATTATTTTGTACAAGTGATTTCTGCATAAGCGAAAACATATTAGTAGTTGATTGTTTAGTTCTTAAGAAATTGGTATACATTTTTTCATACTAAATCCTATCTTGTTACCTTAAACATTTGCTTAAATACAAACTTAGCCAATCTAATTATAATAAGAACTACTTTTCTTGCCTCCTTCATAAAAGGTTCAAAACTTATTTTGACTTTATTTCTAGAAAATCCAAGCATTACCGCACCAGACAGATATTAAAAGATTTAAATCAGTCTGCCCTAGATATTATAATTTCAGACTACATAAGAAAGTTGTTCCTTGTGCCACGCCTCAATGGTAAATCACATAGAGCATCAGCTGCAATGGCAACAATACCTGAAAATGTTATTAGATACATAATGCACCCATATCAGGTGGCCCTCCATCTGATTGAATTGTATTCAAAGCATTTGTTGACCCACCTTTTCTAATTTGCTTTCTGTCTTTTCGACTCTTGCCATGCTCAACTGGTCGGTTTCTGTCAAAGTAAAACCATAATTGTTTAGCTTAACAATTGTCATCTAGTAAATCATGAAGTTTCTAAAGAGTCAGGATCCGACACAAGTATTAGCAACGGTTTTGCCTGTCTCTTTCAGCTTACAATCCAAATCTAAAGAAAGTAATTATAGATTGTTCATATAGAAAGCCCATTGATATGGAGTGATTACCACATATGGTGAACAATAGTTAAACTGTCCTCTTAATATAGTATATGAAGATAATACTTCAAAGAAGGTTTTTTTCATGTAAATTTAAATAGAAGACCTCAAACATGGTGATGAAGTTTTTCTGATAGAATCATAATTGTTAGATGTCTGTTTCCATTTTCCAGTGACGTGCATCTAAAACAGGGTATGTCTACTTTACCTGAGTATGCATATTTTATGCTGTAGCCGTATCATCTTTAGATATTTGGATAAAGTTCATGTAAAAGTAAAACAAATTAATTGTCCTAAAAAAAGACAAAGGAGCATACACTGCAATTCTTGCAGAAGATTTAGCAGAAACTGTTCCACAACAAGATTTGTATTTCTTTTTCGAACCACATGGGCATGACTTGTTTCTTGGCACTTTCTGCAGCTACAAAAGAGATGGCAAAGTGAATGCGGATCAAATTGACAAATGACGAGACGTGATACTTCTGATTGCAATTTTAATTATTATGTATAAACCATAAAACCTTTTCATCATGTTGAGAGCTGTTCTCTTCTTCCATATCATTGCAAGGTAAAACCTGTTTGCATTCCGAGTCTTCAATTTTTAACTTGTTCTGTTCACATTCCTCATCCCGATGGTCAGCTGGGCAGCAGTTTTGCCAACAAAAGCAAAACCATAAGGCACAATTTGGAAGGAATTCAAAATAATCAAATGAAGTCTCCCACTAACAACTTTACATTTTACAGAGAATGCTCACAAGAGAACAGATTCCAACATCACAGCAAGCAAAGAAGAAAAGCAGAAGTAAATAGACTGGTGACATTATTCTTCTATTCGATGAGCTTAGGAACCATAGTGGGGAGGACACAGCAACTAGGAAAATAGTGTGGAAAAAATTAGCAACCATATGTTATCTATACTTTATGTTATCAAAGATTTCATCAACTTGACGTTAAACAGGCCTATATGAAAGCAACCATACATCATCAGTTGAGAGAAATACAAATGACAGACAGCATCACGTAGCGGATGAATGTAAACCATTCACTAACCGGCCATTACCATAAGAGCTTTCTACCAGACAAGAAATTTTGTCATTGTCAACTATGTGATCATCAGGTCCTTGTTCTGCTATAAGAAATTCTATTGCAGCGTCAACATCACCACCCACATGTAGCAAAACCTAGAATGATATCAACATTATAAGAGAATTTTTGCAACTCCATACATGATTATATTTTACCATTCTTCTTGTTTTGCATGGTGGTTCTTGTTGTTTCCATTTTTTTATTTTTTTGTGGTGTTGTGGGTGGGGATAAGCACCTGTTCGATCTTTCTGGCATCTTCACATCCACTTCCAGCCTTTACCATTTTGATAGATTCTTCTTGAATAGTTTTCGTGCCAGCTTCCCTTTGAGACTTTGTGGCAGCTACTTTTGCTTGATTAGCCATGACCGAAAGATCTGAATCAGACTTTTGATACAATTTGAGATAATCAGAATACAATACAGCCTATGAAATGATATACCAAAAATAACAGATAAGTCATTCAAATTAAATTAGGAAAAAGGAATTTAGAAGAATAAATGAAAAACCTTGATAACAAATGGCCTAGCTGGTCCAGAGCAAGTGTCATCCTTAGATCGAACACTATTGTAATGCTCTCCGTCATGATAAGAACTGCAAATTACGAAAAAGTCAATGGCAGAAAACCAAATATCCCCCCAAAAGCAAAAATGAATGCAGTTTCTCTCTCTTCTCTATAGCAGTAAGCATAACGAAATGTCGGGACACAACCAGGATTTGAAAATTTCAGTAGCTTACTGTCGACAACACTATCAGACGAAAGAGGTAGATGCTAAGTGGGTATAACCACAGTTCTCAATCTTGGCGTGCTTGTATTCTCTCTAAGCTAAAGTATTCCCAGATCAATGCCAGATTCCCTAATAAATTGTTCTTTAATTATTCGTCCTAAACTACCCTTAGTTTAAAAATCCCACCATAAGCATCAAGCACTCCAATTAAACAGCATACGGATCGATGCTCCAATTAATGTAAAATCTAACTAACTGCGTAAAGCATGTTTTTAAACCCATATCTAAATACTTGTGCCCAATAAACTAAGATATCCAATTCACAATGGTAGAAGTGAAGCATACTGAATAGGATAGTATGTCATTTGTCAACATTGGACATAGATGGCACATTAGGAAACATATGGGTTACTTTAAAGCATTGGAACGAACACATTCCTTAATAGAGGTTTAAGGAGTATTAGCATATTCTTTCTTTGGGATAAAGAAAATATTCACTCTATGAGGCTTGAAGGGTATTTCGCATGGTCTAGTGCTGATTTTTTCCTATAATTACCAATTCAAGGAAATAGAAGTCGACGCCAACTTCTTACCATAACCCGAAATGAACAGAATAACATGCTATCCTATGAAAGGGGGAAAGCAAAATTATAGACAAAACAATCATCGGTTAACATATTTGTTACAGAATAAAACTAAATAACCTGGATGGATAATTTGACTATAGCTACTACGGGCCTACTTGGGAGTTTTTTTTTTTTTTTACCGGTCCTGAGTAACACCGTTTATAAGGGGTCTGAAAGAACCGTGCTTATTAGTTTTTTTGGGCACCAATTTTGAATGATTTAAAAACCACCCAAAAACGGTATGGTGTAATTTTGAGCGATTCTCTCGACCTACCAAATTAGCGATTTTGACCATTTTTATATTCTCTTCTAATTTTATCCTTTATAAAATAATTATTTTCAATCAATATATTTTGTTCAAAACTAACTTTATACATAAAAATATATGAACTAAAAAATAATTTATTTGCAAAAGAATTGTATTATAATTAAAATATTACTTATGAATAAAATATTACTTATAAGACGAAAATTAATCACGTCTAAAAACTTGTTTATAAAGTAAAAATACTACTAATAAGATAAAAAATTCACTTATAAGCCATAAAAGTTACTTATATAAGTAAATAGATCACTTATGTGTAAAATTATTTATAAGTACATAATTAACTTATAATTGTAAAATTTACTTCTAAGTAAAAAATACTAACTTAAAATTTTAAGTAAATATTTAACTTTTTAAAGTAAATATTAACTTAAATGTAAAAAAATATTTATAAGTAAAATATCACTTATGAATAAAAAATTTATACGAAAAACTGTAAACTGAAAATTTCACTATTAGGGGCATATACATAATTTTATTTTTTAAAAAAACTTTTAGAATTGATGGATAATAAACTCTCAAGCATGTGTTAGATTATTTATAAAAATTGTCACAAAAACCACTCAATACCGATCCATTTATAAACATTCAAAATCGATACTTTAAAAAATGCTCATAACCGCTACTCTGAAACTCACAAGCAGCCCCTTAGAGATGCTCTAAATAACTATTTACCAAGATGTTGAGCTTTCTATTGTTCTCATCTAAAGTTTTAATTTTCGTGCGTGGGTTCAAAATTTCAAATCACGCTTATCACATTATAATTTCACGACATCTACATTCATTTTAATCAATTCAACCTATTTAGTTCTTCACAAACCCTTTTTTGTAAATCTTAGAGTTGATTATACGGTTAATAATTAACTTCAAATTTATTGATAACATGTAACAATTTATTATGTTTGTGTAACATTTTGCATGTTCCAAAACGTTTCATCAAAACTAGATGCCTCCTTATTTCTTCAAAGATTGTCATGTCATAAAGTTCAGCATATAGTTTCTTTTGTACCAAATTTTATTATAATGTTGTAATTAGCATACCTGTAAAATTTGATAGCCCCAAAATAACTAACCAATAGGAGGTGAATTAGTTAAATTCAAAAAAGTAAAAACTAAATAGATTAATTCAAATAATAAGTGCAAATATGAAAGCGATAAGTAAAAGAAAAAAATGATGCAAACGATATAATTATGGAGGTTCGATCCAAACGCTTTCGATAACTTACAAACAAAGAATACTGACTCTTATACAATATTAATCTTTACATGACCTCAATATGATCCACACGGTGACTTATAACAAGGAGCACTGGTCCTTATACTATTGAACTTTCATGTGACCCCAATATGACCCAAAAATTTAGAGTAAATAATTTTACAATGAAAACTCTCTTAATAAGTGATAGAAATGAATTAAGTAGTAAGAGAGGTTAACACTTCAATGAAGAATAATAAATGATAGCTCAAGTTTTAGATGAGAAACTTTGATGCATATAATAATTAGAAATTTGATTCAATCAATTAAAGTTTTTCATGAGAAGATGAATAAGAAATAAATATAATATAAGCTCAAAAATCTTTTCAAAATATTTTTTTTTAATGAATGATTATAGTAATTAAGTACCAAGAAAGAGATGAGAAACTTTGATGAATATGATGATTTTACATGTTAGATTCAATTAATCGATGTTTTCAATATGAAGTAGTTGAAGAAATATATGTAATTTAAATTTAAAAATCTTTTTCAAAATATATCACTCTTTTATAAGTAATAGAAACAAGTTAAGTACAAAAAGAGAGATGAAATTTTTTTGATAAATATGATAATTAAAGAGTTCGAATCGATCAAAATTTTTTATATGAAGAAATAAATAAAATGAATGAAAATTTAAGCTTAAATAAAACTCGCAAAAGATATATCACTTTGATTTTTTAAAAAATGTTATAATAAATGTAAGAACTTCTGATTGACCGCCTCTTTTGGCCGTTTGATCGTTCGGCGGTTCGATCTTTTTACGTTTTGGCCCCATTTGTTCCAATTCGAAGGTTTTGAAAGACGTGACTTTTGGAAAGTATTTTTAACGAACTTTTTAAGATAAAAGATGTTTTTCAAGTCCAAATATCATTTTTTTAAAGTCATTTTTATATTTGATCAAATCATTGCATTAAAATGACTTTTATTACACAAAATTATTTTTAATGCATAGAAATATTTTGAGTTTAAGCATTCATTGTCAAATATCAAGACGTTAATACCTTTACACTTTATCTAAGAAATCACATTTTTTTATCTTACTCCGAAATTTGGCTCTTAAGTTCTTAAATGTATGACTTCGATTTTAACCTCGTTCATGAGTTCGATTTGTGATGATAGTTTTAAATTTTTTGATGACTATCGATCAATTTTTCATTGTATATTTTTAAAAAACTATAATCACTTAAATTTAACTTGTTAGTAAACAAGATTAACTTGTTTGTTATAATCAAAATTTTAAGGTTATAATCAACCACATGTCAACAATTTTTCCTTTTTATTTTGAGAAACAAGATGATTTGTAAAGTAATATTGAACAATTAATAAGGAATCTAAATATTAAATTTTGCATGTAATCCATATACCCCCCATGTCGTTTACAAATCAATCATCATCCATTTAAAACATATCAATTAATAGATGACTCAAAGTATATCATTTAATCTTTCAAAACATATCATCACTCATCTTGCCCCCTTTTAATGCTTTTCAAATCATATAATCTCACTTATCTTCCTCATTTTAATAATTTTCAAATATATCTTACTCAATTTCTTCCTTTTGACATAAGTAAAAAGGTAAAACATATGAGAGTAAGAATATGACACTTTAAATCAACCATAGAAAATAATAATATTCTTCCTCAATTAAGCACAAGATGCCAAATATATATAATTTTAAATAAGAGGATAATCATCTCATTATAGTAAAATATTAATCAAAGTATAAGTGATGAAATGATAAAAACAAAATCATTTTGGATAAAACTTAAATAAATCTCGATATTTTGTTATATTTATGAAAGTAACTTAATCATCTTTGTCCAATTTTATTGATGAACTCATCGGAGTGTTCATTGATTTTTAACTCTTCCATTTCAAAGTTATTGAGCATGTCCATGTTGTACTTTGTTTGACTTCATTACTTAGGTAGAGATTGATTACTTTATACTTCAGAAGATTCTTCTTCATCTTGTTGCACATTTGCTTATTCTTCTTGTTGATCTTCAACATTTTTAGGATCTTCCTTATTTTGATTTTGAATTTTATTTGTTCAAAAGGCATCTCCAAGCCCATAACATTAGCAATACATTTCTCTTGATCAAGATGATTAGTTTCATCAAATGTTATATGGATGGATTATTCAACAACTAAGGTTCTTTTGTTGAAGACTCGATAAGCTTTCCTCGTAGAAGAATAACTAAGAAAAATTTCAATATCAGACTTTGATTCAAATATTCTCAAATTTTCTTTAGTGTTCAAGATAAAACATTTG
The DNA here is from genome assembly GCA_903798255.1 of Fraxinus quadrangulata. Lineage (NCBI taxonomy): Eukaryota > Viridiplantae > Streptophyta > Magnoliopsida > Lamiales > Oleaceae > Fraxinus > Fraxinus quadrangulata. Next base: position 21,279 of record CAIGRB010097096.1, on the reverse strand, counting down.
CAACCAAATAATTTTAAGTAACCGATATTGGAAACTCTATTTTTCAAAAGTTCATATGGAGTTTTTATTTTCATTCAACTCACCAAAAATTCTATTTACAATGTAGCAAACGGTGTTAATGACTCTGGCTAAAAAATATTATGGTAAAACATTTTCATAGTTCGGGCTATTTCTTACAATGTACAATTCTTCATTTCTACTACAGCATTATATCGAGAAGTTCTAATAGCCGAGAAATTATGTTCATAGCCATAAATTTTTGCAAAAATCATTAAATGCAATATTTTCAAATTCTGCACCATGATCATTCCTAATGATAGTAATAGTGTATCCCTTTTTATTTTGAACATTTTTACAAAAATGTTCATGCATTTAAAACTTCATTTTTTAGGTTAAAAAATGGAACTCAAGTAAATTTAGAAAAATAATCAATAATGACGAAAGCATAATATTTACTATTTAAGCTTGTGATTCTAGATGGTCCAAAAATATTCACGTGGAATACATTTTTTGATGTAGTATCCTCGATAAGGCACTTCGAAAAATCAAATTTGATATGATAACATTCATCACACAATAAAACTAAGTAGATTATGTTTAATTTTATCTACTAAGAGAACATTTTCAATAAAAGAAGATAAATGATTAGCAATAATTTTAATTTCAATGATTTTTTCTTAGGCATTATTTCCAAAAGTATCATAACCACCATTCTTCATTTTGAAACTTGACAATAAAGCTTGATTTTCGATCGCGTGCTTTGAGCATCCACTATCCAAAGTTCGTTTGCTCTTTATTTTCTCTGGTACCTACAAAAATAATTCAATTTTTAGTATTTGGTACACATATAACATTGGGTCCTTGGTAGTTAGTGTTAGAAAACTTTTGAATCCAATTGTATTTTTCTTCAAAATGTAATCTCTTTTTGATAGAACAATAAAAAATTACATGTCCATTTTTATTACAAAAGTCACATGTGACATTTGAAAAAGGGAGAGTAGAAGCTTGAACAAAGAAATTTTTAAGAGACTTTTGTTTCAAAAATGATTTATATCAAATTCTTCATTTATCAAAAATAATTTTTTGTTCACCATGCATTAAATTAAATTTTTTCTTGGCTTGAGTAAATCTATGAATAATTTAAGCCAAATCTAAAATATTTTCTTATAAAGAGGAATTCTCCTTAATTAAAGAATTGTAATCGACTTTTCCTTTTTCAAAATCATTTTAAATTTCCAAAAGTTTCTTTACCTCATTTTCCAATAAAAAAAAATTTCTTTTCGAGGATCGAATGATTTAAATCAAGTTTTTCAAAATTTTCAAGAATTTCATCATAAAAGATATATAATTCATCATATGAACAATTTTTATTTGAATTTGCCTCATTTTCAATAGCTATGAAACATATGTTGGCAATTTCCTCTTGACTTTCATTTTCTTCATGGGTCATCAACGTCACTCTCATCCCACGTTGGTTGGAGTGATTTCTTTTTGATGAATCTATTCTTTTATTCACCAATTTCTTCTTCATTTTGAAATCGACAATTATTGCGGAAACCTTTCCATTTTTTAACAAGAAGAATTATATCATCAAATTCTTCATCATTCATATTTTCGCTTGAAGTGCCTTCTTCAATTACGGATTTTAAAGCAATTTGGCGCATTTCATTTTCTTTGATTTTCATTGTCTTTTCCTTTGTTTCGATACGACTTAGCTCATATGTCAATATTCCATATAGCTCTTCCATGGATATGTGTTGATGTTTTTGGTATTTTCTATTAACATTCTCAACGAGCTCCAATTCTCCGGGAGCAACCTAAACATTTTGTTCACAAGTTTACCGTTAGTAAATTTCCTATCAGCTCATTTAAGACCATTAACAATGTCCATAAAACGAGTGATCATATCAACAATCTATTCATTTTGCTTCATGAAGAAATTTTCAAAATCTTTAATTAAGAGATTTATCTTAGTTTCTTTCACTTTGTTAGTACCAATATGAGTGACTTCTAATGCATTTCAAATATTATATGTGGAACCACATGTACTAATACGATTAAATTCATTTTTATCTAAACTAAAATAAATTAGAATTTTAGCTCTAGCATTTAAAGATAATTTCCTTTTATTCTCTTCATTATATTCTTCTCAAAGTTTAGAATTTATTTGATCCAATTTACCATCTTCTTTAATAACATTTTAGGCACACATGGACCAAATTCAATGACTTCCCAATCATTATAATCTATATATTGAACATAAATCAACATCCTAACTTTCTAATAATCATAATGCGTGCCACAAAAAAAGGAGGGCGATTTGTAGAATACCCCTAAATGTTTTAAAAATTGTGATAAAGTCATTACTCAAGACTATGAAATCGTTAAAAATGAGCACCTTACTCTAATACCAATTAATAGTCCAAAAATAACTAACCAAGAAGTGGATGAATTGATTTTAAAAACTTTTTCGAATAATAAATCTAAATTCAAACAAATAAAGACTAAATAGATTAATTCAAATACTAAGCGTAAATATTAAAGTGATAAGTAAAATGAAAGAAATGATGCAAACAATATAATTGTGGAGGTTCGATCCAAAACAATGATCTAGATCCTCCATTATCAAACTCTCGAGCACGAGTAAGGCCTTTTGACTTTATTAATTGACTTATAGTGCAATCATATCCTTTACAATGCTTTTAATGACTTACAAATAAGGAGCACCAATCTTTATACAATATTGAGATTTACGGGAACCACAATATAACTCACATTATTGAATTTTACGGAATCTCAATATTACCCAAATGATGACTTATAACAAGGATCGCTGATCCTTATACTGTTGAGTTTTCATGGGGGCCTCAATACGAATTAAGAGTAAATGATTTTATAAGGAAAACTCTTTAGTAAATGATATAAATGAATTAGTGCCAAGAGAGTCTCACACTTCAATTAATAAAAATAAATGATTGTTCAAGTGTTAGATGAAAAACTTAGATGTATATATTAATTAGAAATTTGATTTAATCAATCAAAATTTTTCAATGAGAAGATAAAGAAGAAATAAATACAATATAAGTTCAAATTTTTTCTCAAAATATATCTCTCTTTTGATGAATTATTGTAATAAATTTAGTACCAAAAAAAGAGATGGGAAACTCTGATAAATATAATGATTTTACAAGTTTGATTCAATCAATCAAAGTTTTCAATATGAAGTAGTAGAAGAAATATATGCAATGTAATTTCAAAGATATTCTTCAAAATATGTCCCCCTTTTATGAGTAATAGAAATAAGTTAAGTACAAAAAGATAGATGAAAAACTTTGATGAAAATGATGATTAAAGAGTTTGAATTATTCAAAATTTTAAATATGAAAAAATAAATGAAATGAATACAAATATAAGTTTAAAGAAATCTCTCAAAAGAGATCTCATTTGATGCTTTTGAAGAATGCTATAATGAATGCAAAAAGTAGAGGTATTTACAGAATTCAAAATGTCAAAAAATCTGGAAGTTCAGATTACTCATCTGGTCGACCGCCTCTTGTCGGATGATCAATATAGCCGTTTGTATAGTAAAAATTAGAGTTCTGAATGATCAAATTTTGGACAGTTGGAAACTTCATGTCGACCACACCTTTTGGCCAATCGACCGCTCAGAAGTTCGGTCTTTTTACGATTTGACCCCATTTGTTCCTATTCAAGTCCAAATATCATTTTCTAAAAATCATTTCTATATTTGATCAAATCATTGCATTAGAATGACTTTTAATGCACACAATTATTTTTAATATATAAGATTTTGAGTTTAAGCATTTATTGCCAAATATTAAGGTGTTAGTACCTTTACACTTCATCTAAGAAATCAAGTTTTTGATCTTACTATGAAATTTAGCTCTTAAGTTCTTGAATGTGTACTTCGATCTTAACCTCATTCTTGAGTTTGATTTATGATGATAGTTTTTGATCTTTTGACGATCATCGATCAATTTTCTATCGTATGCTTTGAAAAATTATAATCATTTAAATTCAACTTGTTAGTAATTCAGATTAACTTGTTTGTTATAATCAACCATAGGTCATCAAAATTTTCTTTGGACAAATGAGTTATAACGAGACATTTCTCGAGAGGAATAGCTAAAGAATGAGTAAATAAAGTCCCGAACTAAGTGGATAAGATTTCAAGAAAGGCAAAAGAGATTTACCATATAAGGGGAATGCACCTGAGGGATTCTCTTTGGTGATTACTTTTTGAAAGTTATGGTTTATAGAAGTCAAGAATAATGGTTGGATAATGATACAAAAGTAGGGCTGATTACCCATCACAAAGATCTTGTTGAATTGTTGAAAAACATGTGCGTATAGTGCTGGACAACAAGAAGTTAATGAATTATCGAGTCGTACCTGGTAATGTGTATCAAATAGGTCATGCCATTGAAATCCTATTGATTTATTATAGGTAAAAAAAAACCGAAATTTAAAACCCATTAAAAGGACCAAAGAAGCGATATATTCACCTTCAAAATAAATCTATTTTACTGGTTAATTTCTTGAAAAAGAAGTTCGACTCTTTGATCTTTAGACCTTTGCCTTTTCTGAGTCTGTACTCGGGGCAATTTTCACTGTATGGATAATAACAAATCCACAGAGAAAAACAATAGTTCATCTGAAATAGAATTGCCTAGCTAATAAAGGTTTTGTTTACGTCAAGCTTCTTAGTTTCTTGACCTCTTTAATTGAGATACTTCAAAACTCGTAATAAAAAGTCGACAACACATCATCATGTTGTTGTGTTTAGTGCTTTTTCTTTCTCTTTAATTCTTTTTATCTATCCAATGTGCGAAAACAATCAAGAAACAGCAAATCTTATTTAAGTTTATAAAGAAGAAAATCTGTACTAGGACTAGAAATCTTTATGGGGTCTAGATATCAAAACTGATATAAGTACCCTTTTTGCTCTTTCTAGTGAAAATTCTTTAAAACGACCTATAGGAGACGTGCTTGGACGCGTTCTATGTCGTGTAAAGTAGCACAAAGGATATATATAATGTTACTTTCAATATTTTATTTATTTATTTTGTGTGAACTTTTTGTTCATTATCCTTTCTTTTTTCTCCTTTTCCAAAATCTCGAGTCACCCTTGCAAAAGATACGATAAGATTGGTAAGTTTTTGAGGAAAGTGGGATCCCTATTTAGTTTCTTTTTGAGGGAAATGCATCGCGTAGTGACGCAGAACGAAAGTTCTAGGGTTTACTAGCGTAATCCCTTGAAAGAAAATAATATAGTTCTCACGAAATTAATCTCAAAAAACGGAATTGTGTTATTCAAGAAAATAGGGAGTCTTTAAATAGTCTCCAAAAACCCTAATTTAAGCAAAAGACCAAAATAGATATCCACTTAATTAAAACAATTAAAATGCGAAAACTTAAATGACCCGGTAGACTGCCTTAAACTGCGAATTTGAAGCTGAAAACGA
>CAIGRB010097076.1:108185-152254 GCA_903798255.1 Fraxinus quadrangulata | reverse complement strand
TATATATATATATATATTAATCATTAAATTATTCCATCTTGAGAGTTTAGGATTTGGTTGTGATTTTTTTTTTAAAAATTGTAATTATAACTTTACTCACCATGAGGAAAACTTGTGATTGGTTGTAAAAATGGCGTAATAAAATGAAAAAGGGAAATTGTAAACTCCATATAAATTCTCTTTTGTTATAGTTTGCCTTCCAAATATTGATCAGGGGACTCCTATATGCTGCGTGCTTAAAAAATAATGGCAGAGGTAGTTCTTATATTGTGATCTTGTCAGTCATTATACAGACCTGTCTCCTCGATGCTTACATATGAAAATTTTATACTAACATATCTGAAATAATAGTCTTATGGTAAAAGGATCATGTCTACTGTTATTGCAGACCATGTTTGACTCTATCCTATATACTCAAACATTGGGTTAGTCTTTGGGTTACATGTGGGACATGACTCACTAGGCATGTTAATAAATTAGGATTAGTTACACTTGATACATCTAGCATTCATAGTTAAAGATTTAGTAAAAAATTAGTAAAAAATATTGGTTTTTCTTTGGTTAAGATGTGATTTAAAATTTTTTGTAACATGCTATTATGGAAATGCCCGTGATGTACTTCTAGAATACCATTTTGTTGTTATCTTTAGTAAAAAAATGTCATATTTGCATTTTTTTGGTAATGTTTTTTAGGAAATAATATTGCATGGTGTGCTTTTTTGTCGTATATCTAGTTGGAAACTAGGATAGGTCCACTAAAAGTGAGCTTGAACATAGTGTTATGCAGCTGAAAATACATGATTCTTTGATATACAATGAAGAATGTCAATTTAATGTTGATTCTGAAGCCAGGATTAACCTTCATGGATGGATTTTCTGGGTTTATTTTTTCATCAATCTTTTGGTCTACCCAGCTCTTCCAGCTTTTCATGAACTGATGTTCTATTTAATCAATCCAAGTCATTGCAAGTAGAAAGAAGTGCTCTTTTCCGGCTAAACATTTACGCCTGTAGTCCCTTTAATTTTTTGGCAATAACTTTTCTCAATAAACGTGCAGCTGTCTCTATCGGCTTCGAATTTGCGTGATCGGGATGTGCTCTCAAAGGTTTGTAAATAATTTACCAAAAATGTTTTTTGTACTATGCATTTCACAAATACTCATTCTTATCTTATATTTGTATCTTGAGTTGTTATTTTCCAACCCTCGGAGTAGGTAACCAAAGCTCAGAGTTTTGATATTAATTCCACTCCCCCTCCTTTTGGCCGCCCAATCCTCAAAAACTTGTTATTCCCTGTTCTTGTAATGGTGTATTACTTCTGTTTTCAGCTAATTATATTGTCAACCATCATTTATTTAGGTTTTTGTTAGTCAAGCAACTAAGATCTTTTACTACTTATACTTTGACAAATTATTTTAGATCGAAGGCAAGCCCTTAACTAACTTTGATCATATCCTAAATATCACCAATAACATACTCCTTTCCTTTGTAGATTAAACTATGTCGAGATATATGAGGGAAAAGTATAGTGCATGTTATTTCAAAACTATACCATAAACAATCATTTCCTTTCATTTGCTGTTTTCCGGAATCCAGTTACGTTAGTTGTTTGTTTACATATCTTCGTTTTAGTTATTTTTAGTGTAAGAATTCTTTATCATATTTGTTAAGAGGCAGTGTGCCTTAAGTCATTAGTATTAATCCTATTGTGGAAATATTGACCTAATATCTTTGAAGTCTTGTTCTCATTTCAGAGTGATCCTATGGCAATTGTCTATATTAAAGGAAGAGATGGTTCACTTCAAGAGCTTGGTCGCACTGAAGTAGTTTTAAATTCATTGAATCCTAAGTGGATTAAAAAATATCCTCTTACTTATCAATTTGAGACAGTGCAGTATTTGGTGTGAGTATCCTCACATTGATCTATTTTTGTATCTTATGAATTTGTAATTTGTCAGGCTCGTGTATCTTAACAAACTACCTTCTATCTCAGATTTCGTCTCTATGATGTTGACACACAGTTCCACAATACTGATGTCAAGGTATCTTAAATATTTTTCTTTCTAAGTTTTACTACTGAGATAGGAACTTCCCAAATTCTTGTAGAACACATCATTCTCTGAAAGTTTGTTGGACTTCCATATTTTCTAAACTAGAATTTTTTAGTTATCTCAGAACCATGAGTTGTCTAATAGAATCATGTAATACTGGCAGCTTCAACTTTTTTCTGCTTCAAATCACCTACTGGCTCTCTTTGTATAAACTCATTTGCAGCTATAGCCGAGTAGCTTCATTTGAACTAAGGGTTTACAGTATCAAAAGAGTCTCTCTTTCATATTGTACTAGTAACGAGGCACCTTTTCCTTGTATTCTCATTACAGTTGTGTTTGCTAAACTTGTAGATGTTTTTAGCATTTGATACACCTCTTGGTTTTACATATGTATGTGATCTATGTATGCCTGACTCATATTAAAGTGCATCTGTGATAAAACTACAATATTTAAGTTCAAAAGAAACATTTTCTCTTGTATAGGCTCTTAAGCTTGAGGAGCAGCAGTTTCTTGGTGAGGCTACTTGTGCGTTGTCACAGGTATGGTCACTTGCCATTTTAACTAGTGTGTTTGGCTTAAAGAAATAATAATGCTAGTATAAATGTTACTACCGAAAATGAACTATGAGGAAATTATGTCACGTTGCACATCAAGTCTCCATGCTCTGTATTTTGTGTTTTATGTGTGTGTTGGTTTCTATTGATCGAATTTAATTTGATAATGATCAATTTAGCCACTTTCAAGAAAATAGCGACTCTTCTGACATCTGGCCTTTTAATAATAGCTTTTTTCATCACATCTGTCAGTTGACTTTTCTGGTATAGCTTTTCTCAATCCATATGTGTTTTCAGCACTAGCAGGCTACTGGTCATATCTGTTTTTGTTCCTCTTAAATCTTTACAATCCTTAGCTCATTCATTTCCCCAGCGGAAAATGCAACACATCATAGCTCATCCATTTCAAAATCATGCATACTTAAAGAGTTATTTTCTTAATCTGTACAACTCTCATTTCTTTCTATATAGATTATCACAAAATCAAACAGGTCTTTGACCTTGGAGCTTGGACATGGAGAAGCATTTTCCGCCCATACACGAAAGTTAGGCCAACTCACTGTTTATGCTGAAGAAAGTGTAGCATCAAAGACTACAGCAGAGTTGGTATTAAGATGTTCAGACTTAGAATCGAAGGATTTGTTCTCAAAAAGTGTATGGACTCAAGTGTCCTTGTCTTCGTCTTCTTTCCTTTCGAACTAGAGAAAGTTGGTATGAAGCGTATTCGTATTATTTGTTTTTGTAGGATCCCTTTCTGGTGATATCAAAACTCACAGAGACTGGTATTGCTGTTCCAATCTGCAAAACTGAAGTCTTGAGAAATGATCACAGACCAAAATGGAAACCAATTTTCTTGAATATTCAACAAGTTGGAAGCAAGGTATATGAAGTTGGTCCTAAAATATGCATTTTCTGTAGAAATTTGGCTGTGCTTTGTTGTGGACAGCTTACCCACCTCACTCTCCCCATTCCACCATATATTTTATGACCTCTTTCTGCATCTTCTTTGCACCTTACATATGTAAAAAAGCCTTCCTTTCTTTACCAAGTTTGCTGGAAAGTGTGAAAATCTTTCAAGGCCGGGATCAAAAACACTATTAATGTCACGTATTAACCATCAGTTGCTAGGAGTCCGAAATTTCCTGCAGCATTAAACTTGGACATGGATACTTTCTGTAAAAACAATTATGGATGTGGATATTTTGTCTGGAATTTTCTGTTTTCTAATACTTCCAGTAGGTTTTTGATTTAATAATACTCTAATTAGTGCAGGACAGCCCATTAATCATTGAGTGTTTTGATTTCAATAGCAACGGAAAACATGATTTACTTGGGTAAATGTCATCTTTCTTTCATCTGTATGCACTACCTAGTTTATGGACTGAGATTCTGATTTTGCCATTTCTGTATATCCTAACTGTTCAGAAAAGTTCAGAAATCTCTGGCAGACTTAGAAAAGCTACATTCTGTTGGCATGGGAGAGAATTTATTCATCCCATTGTCTGTTGGGCAGAATCATCAAAACAAGGTAAAAACCTACTTTTAAGAGTTGAATTTTGCTGCGAAATGTAACTCTACCGGCATTTTTTTTGTTCCACTCAGGTCTTAAAGAGTCAGTTGTTTGTGGATACATATTCAGAGAAGATCCAGTATACTTTCCTTGATTACCTGGCTGGAGATTATGAGCTTAACTTCATGGTGGCTATTGATTTCACTGGTACACTTTTTTTGCATTTATGCTGCTTAGTAGGGTTCGACAAAACTCCCGAATCGAATCGGACCGAACTGGACCCGAACCGAACTGTGCGGTTCTTCTTAAGTTAAATGCACGAACGAATATCTGAATCGAGAACCAAAGTGTTTGGTTTGATTCTTGGTGCTAGATCAAGAACCGAATATCCCTAATTTTTTTTTATCTTAAATAAGTCAAATTATTTTATTTTTTTTAAAATAAATTTGCCAACTAATTAATTTAGTCCAAACCTAAAATATGATATTACTATTTCTAATTTCTAGTCAAGCCTAACTTAATTAAATTGACTTAAATTTTACCAAAATCTCTTATTCTATCGTAGTGTCGTTTCTGCCGTTCTATTATTGTGAACTCGCTATCTTCCTCTTCCTATGATTTTAATTGCCAAATTTATGAAGAACTCAATAAAAAGAGGTGCAAAGATATCACGAGATTGGACTACGTTATTTTGTAAGAGTTAAAATTGAATATGTCATAGTCGAATTAATGTAGTTTTGTCGTAATATAAAAAAAATTAATTATTGTATGGAACTCGGAAACAAATAGAACCGAACCAAATCAAACTGAACCGAATGGAACCGAACCCGAAGGGTTCCATAATTAAATTTGGACACGACGATTTCATTTACTAAATACTTGAAAATTCGGGTTTGGTTGGGTTCTCTTTAGAACCGAATCGGACCATTCCCAGCCCTACTCTTTAGTATTCTTTGACATTGGTGTTGACTTCCTCATGCCTACTACGCCTGTTAAATTTTTTGGACATTGGAATTTTGTGCAATTGTTGAGAATATGACTTAACTTCTTGCTAAAAAAATGTTAAAAATAGTCAAAAGCTATTCAACACTCCTCCGGTTCAAGAGATACAAGTAATGGGTGTGAAAATGGGTAACATACTTGTCCTTTGTATCCAAATTTTGTTAATTTGATACAAGATACAATAACAAGTATAGGGTAGAATAGGAAAATTAGAAAGGTTGGGATAGCAAAAGTGAATTGTCTATAACTATTCGCTTTCTGCTCTTTGTTCCACTTGGAACCTGCTAAAAAGGTCCATTTAAGGCTAATGTATCAAGGTTTTCCTCTATTGTAACCTTATGCTGCTACTCCTAAATTTTGATCACGGACGAAGGAGCATCAACACGTGACAAATCGTTTAGATTTACTTTGGTAGAACTTGTTTCTCTTTTATTTGAGTGTTTGAATAGCTTTTGACTTATTTTTAGGCCAGGGCGTTGGGTTGGTTGTTTCGAATATTTTGATACTTGAAAGAACCAATTACACTTAAGGTATTTCGTAGACGGAACTATTCGGATCCACGCACTTACTACAACCGAACCCGAACCATTGGATTGGATTCAGGCTATGTTCTACCCATAACCTTTTTTAAAAAATTGTGAGCTGACAATACATATTATCTTCCCAATATCTAGCAAAAATTTAAGAAATAAAATATACCACAAAATATATTTCAACACTTTCTTAATCTAGCGCAAATATGCCACCAAATAATATTCAATATCTAGCATAATAGCATCTAATTCCGGCAGTTTTTTAGCATGTTGTGCCTCAGGAAGGGTTTGTGGGGGCAGGTGCCAGGTAACACGTAAAGTATGGTCAGGATGGTCTACAACTAGAGTGATATGATTCGATTATTTAAATGAATGAATCTGATTGATTATGGTACTTACTATTTGGGTATTACAAACTTGCTACTTGTTGGATTGGATCATTGTGTTAGGATAAATAAATTGTTAAAACCAAAAAACTTACAAAAAAAATTCTGCTCGAGTTGAGTATTTACGGTTCCGGTTCAAGAACCTAAAACTGTCTGAAACCTTGTTGGTTCTCAGTTCCAATTTTTTTTTTCTTATTTTTTTTTAATTTTTTTTAAAAAACTGGACTGGACACCCCGGTTCCATTCAGGAGGTTCAGTTTCGGTTAAAATGTCGACCCCTACTTATTTTTCACATTTCTTTTTCAGCTTCAAATGGTAATCCCCGCCTACCTGATTCATTGCACTATATAGATCCTTCAGGACGGCCAAATGCATACCAGAGAGTAAAGACATTCTTTCTTTGATGAAGATTTCATCAGTTTTGGGGTGAAATATATTACTAAATTTGTACCTCTCATTTCAGGCAATTTTAGAGGTTGGAGGAGTGTTGCAGTTTTATGATTCAGACAAAAAATTTCCTGCTTGGGGTTTTGGAGCTCGGCCAATTGATGGGCCAGTATCACATTGTTTTAACTTAAACGGAAGCAGTAACTACTGTGAGGTGAACTTGCCATGAATGAACCAATTTACTTCACCAGTACCAGTGTTGAAAATTCATGTTTCTCTACTGCATGATCTATATTAAGCATTGTTTTTCTCTCATTCCAGGTCGATGGAATCCAAGGAATTATGACGGCATACACAAGTGCCTTATTTAATGTTTCGCTTGCAGGACCAACATTATTTGGACATGTGGTTACCAATGCTGCATATATTGCCAGTCAATCTGTTGCCAATAAAGAACGGAAATACTTCATTTTGTTGATAATTACGGTATGCTTTAAAGGCGAAACCTGTTGGAAATTCTACATTTTAATACATGAAGAATTTTGTTGGATTCGCTGTGAACCCAATACAGATCAACAGATTTCAATTCAGTCAATTTTGTCTGTTATTATGTGCATTTTGGTTAAGAATCTAAATATCACTAGCAACTATTTGTACAGTATTGTTGTCACTGTCCTCCGATTTTGCATATCAACTGCTATTATTCCTTGCGTTTTAACAATATTTGCCATATTCAAATTATTTTAGGATGGAGTGATAACAGATCTCCAGGAAACAAAGGATGCCCTTGTTAGTGCATCTGATCTGCCTCTGTCGATACTTATTATAGGGGTTGGAGGAGCTGACTTCAAAGAAATGGAGGTTTAGCCTTCTCTCTTCTTTCTTAAATGGTTTCTGGTCGTCCAAAGTAATTCCTCAGAGAACCTCAGCTTTATTTTCTGTCAACTAATCACGGTTTTCCTGCATGCTGTGCTTTTCTTCCAGATTTTAGATGCAGATAAGGGAGAGAGACTTGAAAGCACAACTGGACGTGTTGCATCACGCGATATAGTTCAGTTTGTCCCATTCCGAGACATACAGAGTAAGCCCCAAATTTTATTAGGCTAAGAGCATGTTTGCTAAGCTTAAAAAGTTCGCTTACAAGTATTGACGTTTTGATATTTTTTATTTTTTAAGAGTAAACAAAAAGAAAGTTATCCAAAAAGTTGCTTAAAACTTTAACTTTTTTTTTTTTTTTTTTTTAAGCTTAGTCAAACATGTTGATATCAATTCACCAGCTCAATTTCCCTTGGAAAAATAGCAAAAGAAAGAACGAAACATTACTGAAAAGTATCTGATATTATCTAAAAATGATTTGCATTAACCTGCAGGCGGAGATATCTCTGTCGTTCAATCACTTTTAGCAGAACTGCCTTCCCAATTTTTAGCATACATGAGAGCCAGAGGTATATCTCCAAATAAGTGATAACAATTTGAACTGTACATACACAAATCCTTTCTCCTGTTATTTTTTACTCCAATTAAATTTACTTTTCCGGATCCTGGAGCACCAGCACCTTCAAATTTACTTCCTGGCTGTGTCTTTTTCGTCGTTGCCAGGACGAACATGCTAGTATTTTGTTCAAAACAACTTTTTCTGTGTTCATTCTCTTTGGAAAGAATTGATTTTTTTTTTTTTTTTTACATGTTCATACGAAATTCTATAAATTCTCAAGCTGTTGATTTTGAAGCCTCACAGGTGATTTGACATAATAAATTTAGTCTCAATAAGTCGTGAACCACCACAATAATCCTTAGCCATTGGGGAACTGTAATGACATCGTCCCTTGTTTCATTTGGATGTAAATCGTGAAGATAAAAGGAAAAAAGTAACATATATATTCTGCACTTTTCTTCTTCTTCCAAAATAAAAATCAAATGTGAATAAATGTATGGGTCATGCTACTTATACATCGGGGTTGACATCTTGTACAGTCCCTTCACAAGAGCTCATGGGTCCCCTAAGGGGCTGTACAAGTAACATTTCCCTTAATTTATATTGTTAAATGTTTTTACTACTAAGCCTATACCTGGTTGGGCGAAAATGGAAAGATGCATAGGCTTGTTTGGTTGGTATGAAATATTTTTGGGAAACAAGTTTACTTGAGCTTAAAAGTTATGACTTATAAATAAGTTTTGATAAGTAAGCAAGCGTTAAAATGAATACTTTATTTGTTGGTCGAAGTGGTAAATAAATAAATGTTTCTTTTACCAATTGGTCAAAAAGTAATATATTGTTTCTCAATAAAAATTTACTTTGAAAAATATTCGATTTATTTAAATTCAACATTAACGAAGAAGAAGAAAAATAAAGTATTCATTGGTATTTATGATTTTGACGCTTTCTAATTAAAAAAATTACGGGTCAAACTAACGAATGTGTCTTTTCACATATTTGTGCAAGAGTAATGCTATCAGATAACTTATTATCTATAACATTTCTCTCCCTCATAAATTGAATGGTCTAATTTCATTATTTTATATAGATTGTTATATTATTGATAATTTATTATCATGATAATAAATATCATTATTTTTTATGCAATAATACCAATTAATTAATGTGCGTTAACACTTTCTTTTCTTCACTACTTTTTCCTTGGAAATCTTTTTTGAACCATGTTACAATGATAAATTAATTGACATAATAATTGATGTGATAATACATGATATTCTATTATTAAACTGTTTAAAATTTAATTATATTTTTTTCTCAAATCACCTCCCGCCAATCAGGATTCTAGCTCTGCTTTTGACGTTTTTTCTAACATAGTGGCTTACCCATCTTTTTATTGCAATCCAAAATTCAAAAAGGCAATCAAAAAGTCGTTGTTATGTTAGGCGTTTTTCAACTTGGTCGGAAAAAATGTTCGACTCTCCTGCGTAGTCAGGCTTGCAGAAAAAGTTAATTTGACTTTCTTCTCTCTCTTTAATGGCTTGTAGTGGGATTAATTCAAAAAACAATCATATGAATTTGAAAATATTAGAAAACGAGTTGGGTAAGGTTCGGGTTATTAGTATAAAACATTCAATATGTTTGAAGATCATTGTACAAAACGTTCTTACCTTTTAATTTTTTACATTTTCATTTCTATTTTAATATTTCATTGCGAAAATCATTATTTTATTCAATTTCTCAATAAAAAAAAAGTGAAATGACAAATATACCATCATATTTAAATTAAACAAAAAAAATAAAAATAAAAATAAAGAACTAATTGGAACCAGTCCTAATTTTTTTAAAAAAAATACAATCGAATCCCAAATAAAATATTAAAAATTAGAAATAAAAAATAAAAAAAAATCTCTTTTTTCCGTGCTTCCTCCTCCTCCACCACCAACTTTTTCTCCCATTCACTCCAAAAATTTCCCTTTTTAAAAGCTACTTTTTTCACGTTGTGTATAATCACATCTCTACTACTTTCCCAAGACTTGGCTAACTCAGAGCAAGAGGCGCCCGAGTGGCTTATGCCGATGATGAGATTCGGTTACAAATGAACGATTGCTAAGTGTCTACCCGATACTGATGGAGAATTTGTTATGGATTCCAAGTCCAATCGGCGTGTCCTAGCCATTCGTAGCCGTTGTTGTGAAATATATATTGTGCACAAAGAGGATTGAAGATGAAAGCAAAAAACAAAAAATCAGAAAAAATGTAGAAAACAAAAAGAAGATCAATGAGAGGATGAAAATAAAGTTTGAACACGATATCGTTGTTCTCAAACTATATTTACCCCCTCTCGAATTGAAAAAATGCTTGAAGGAATTAAGACAAACGGTTTGCAGAATTAAACAAACCTTGTCAAGGATTTACACACAAGCATTAAGTGAAATCCTCTAAAACTTGAAGAACACAATAAAGAAGAATATAAAATGATATTTTTCTATATATACTTTTGGAATGAATAATTGATCTCAATTGTGGCAAAATAGGTTTCTATATGTTTTCAACATTATTTTTAATGATCACTAACCACCTATATGTAGTCATGAAACATTGCTATACAAAGTGGTGCCAAAAACCCTCCAAAAGCCACCAAATAATGGCTAGAATTTTGCTCTATGCGGTCGCATAGGTTGCGACCACGTAGTTATTTCAAAGAAAGGACCTCCAGTCCCGGTAAGTATCTATGATCGCATGATACATTGTACTATGCAGTCGCATATTTCAATATTTTGGCCTCAAATCCCATTTTTATTCCACATCTATTTTTATCAATTTTGAATAATATTTCTAACAATCTCTCATTTGTTCAAAATTTATAAAACTCATATTCAAGATATATAATACTTATGCATAAGGATTACATATCTTTCGATTTGAATCAAACAATAGTGTAATTCAAACAAGGTGAAATCGAAATTAAAGGTAACATGAAAACTTTGAACCAATGATTCCATATGACAATATCGGTAAGAACGCACACATGTATCACGTGTTTTCAAGATTCTCAATCTCGCCTAGCGCTAATATGGCCTTGCACTTATCATTTTCAACAAATTTTTAAGATAAAACTCTAACTCTATATTGAGGCAGTACCACCTCGAAGTTTATCTATGTGAAGTTCTTCCAATTTCTTTGTTACTTTTTAAAGATACTTGTACTTTAGTACTGAAATTCATTAAGAACTTAAAACTCAATCATCACTCCAGTAACAACCAGCATTATTTAATTAGAATAGGGTTATTACGAATTACATAATGCTGAAATTATTCATATATCAAATGACTTGTTGTTACTCTTTGAATCCATGGATTACTTGTTGAATAATGACATGTAGAGTTGCTATCATTAATGGACATTTAGTTCAAGAGTCTCAATTACATTCTACTCTAAATAGATGTCACGAAGTCTATATTTAGAGGTTTAGTTAATGGATGCGCTAAGTTCTCTATTGACTTAACATAATTTAGGAAAATTATTCAGTTCTTGATTAATTTCCTTATATAATCATGTCTTAGACTCATAAGCCTAGACTTTCCATTGTATACGTCATTGTATGCTTTTGCTAACGTGGTTTGACTATCATACATGATAGGTATAGAAGATGTATTTTTCGGTCCCAAAGATATCTCATAAAGTAGATCCTTAAGCCACTCAACTTCTTTCTCGATTTCTGATAATGCTACAAATTCAGATTCCATAGTTGAGTCTGTTATACATGCTTGTTTCTTCGATTTCCAAGAAACAGCACCACATCCAAGAGTAAACACCTAATTTGAAGTAGATTTACTTTCACCCGTGATAGATATCCAACTAGCATCTGTAAATCCTTCCAATATAGCCGAGAATTTAGTATATTCTAGACCTAATTCCTGGTTTTCTTTAAATATCCAAGAACTCTTCCAATGGCCTTTCAATTATCATTGCTCGGATTACTAGTAAACCAACTAAGTTTACTAATTGCAAAAGCTATATATGGTCTTGTGCATTAAACAATGTACATAAGACTTTCGATAGCACTTGCATACTCCAATTGAGCAATTTCTCTTCCATCATTCTTTATAACTCTCAAATTTGGATCAAGGGAGGTACTATACTCTTTTATGTTCAAATGTATGAAGTTATCTATCACACTTTCGATATAGTGTGATTGACTTAAATGATAGTCCCCACAAGTTTATTAACTTTGATACTCAAAATGGTATCCACTTGTACAAGATCCTTCATTTTAAATGTGGAAAATAGAACCTCTTTGTTTCTTTTATTTCATCCATGTGATTACTCATAATAAACATGTCATTAACATATAAGCAAATGAATATCACATAATCATCACATAATTTAGAATACAAACATTTAACTACGCTATTATGCTTAAAACCAAATGAAATAATAGCCTAGTCAAATTTCTCATCCCATTTCTTGGGTGCTTGTTTCAAACCGTAGACTTTATTAATTTGCACACCTTGCGTTCATTTTCAGGTAGAACAAATCCTTCACGTTGTTTCATATAAACCTCCTCATCGAGATCCCAGTTCAAGAATGCCGTCTTGACATCCATTTAATTAACATGCAAATCACGTATAGAAGCTACTGCAAATGATATCACAATTGATGTTATTTTAGCTACCGATGCATAGGTATCAAAATAGTCTATTCCTTCCTTTTGTCGATAACCTTTTGCTACTAGTCTAACCTTAAAGGTATTAAGAGAACCATCAATATTGTACTTTCTCCTAAACACTCATTTACATCCAATAGGTTTGGATCCAAGTGGTAAATCGATAAGTTCTCATGTATTGTTTGACATAATTGAATCCACTTCATCCTTAATTGTATCTTTCCAAAAAATGCTACCTCAAAAATTCATAACTTCTCTATATGTTTTATGATTGATTTCTACTTATAGAACAAAATGAATTATTCTTACAACATTCTTCTCATTTTCTTCCACTAAGTAGAACGAAATAAGTTGAAAGTCAATTTCATCCGGTCCTAAAGACTTCTCAATTCGAGTTCTTTTACTCATTCGAGGTTCACTAGATTATTAACATCTTTAGAAAATATTTCATCTTGTGTTCCACTAGAGCTTGTAATTTCTTTATTAATTTCCCTTTATTCATTATCCGAGATAGTGAATTATCGAAGAACTCTACATCGTTGGATTCAATAATCACATTGGACTCCAAATTCAACAATCTTTATGATTTGCTATTACTAGCATATCCAACAAAGGCATATTTGATGCCTTTTGGACTTAACTTGGTCATATTAGGCTTTGTGTTCTTACAATAAGCAAGACATCCCCACATTTTGAAGTATGCAATGTTTTGTTTTCTTCCTTTCCACAATTCATAAAGAGAAACCTTAGTAAATTTCGAAGGAATTTTATTCAATATCCTACATGCACTCAATAATGTTTCACTCCATAAATTAAATGGCAACTTAGCATAAATTAACATATCATTTATCATTTCAACTAAAGTTCTATTTTTTTCTTTTAGCCAAACCATTTTGTTCGGATGTCTTAGGTGCAGAACATTGATAAATTATACCTTATTCACAGAATGAATTAAAATCACTAGAAAAGTACTCACCACCTCCATCACTTCTTAGATTTTTTTATTTTCTTACTTAGTTGATTTTCAACTTCATTTTTATATACTATAAACATGTCAAATGCTTCAAGTTTATGCTTCATTAAGTAAATATATGTATATCTAGTGAAATCATCAATGAATGTAATAAAGTACATATTTCCTCATCTAGTCACCATACCATTTAATTCACATATATCCGTACAAATTAATTTTAGGATACTAGAAGTTCTTTTTACACTTTGATATGGTTTCTTAATCATTTTAGATTCTATACAAGTTTCACATTCAAATGCATTATTTTCATTATATGATATTGAGTCACATTTTAATTTTTTTTCATGGTACTCTTACCTATGTGACCTAATCTAGCATGTCATAATGTAAATGAATCAACAATATAAGCAAAATAAAATTTATTATTAATCAATTTGTCAACGGTACATAATTTGACAATTCATTCACAAGAATAGTATTTTTCAACAAATTTCTCATTTAAGAATAGTATATCAGATCCATAAACACATTTTATACCCGATTTTCCTAAGAGATTATCACTAACTAAGTTTCTATTCATATCAGGAACATGTAGTATATTTGTTATTCTTGAAAGTGAAGATAATTTCTATATTTCATTTTCCAAACACTTTGGATCAAACTTCGTTACCCATCTGAATCTCTTGTTCTATATCAACTTTATAATAAGTTTTGAATAAGGACTTATCATATAATACATATACAGTTGCACACGTATCATACCACCAACCAAGTACATTTTCCTTAATAGCATTAATTCCGCTTACGGTGACCACAATGTTGTCTTCTTTGATGGAGTTCACTTTTCCTTCGGAGTTGTTTCTTTTCCGGTGTCGATATTCTTTTACATAATGTCCAAGTTTTCCATACACAAAATAATCACATTTAGTCTTTTTTTTGAACTTATTAAGGTTCTTTGAAGGATTTCTCTTGTTGGATTTATTAGAAGGCTCGGTCTTCTCCACGGCATTAGCTTTTGAAGTGTCTTCATAAGAATTATCATTCTTATCTCTTGCCATCGATTCTTCTTCAATTCGAAGATGTTTCTATAATTGTTCCAAAGAATAGTCTTTGGAATTATGCATGATTTTCTTCCGATATCCTTTCCAAGTTCTAGGAAGTTTTGCAATAATTGCTCTCGCTTGAAAAGTTTTCGGAATCTCAATTTTGACCGCCTTCAACTTGTTGACAAACACTTGTAATTCATGAATTTGGGGAACAAGATGAATATTCTCAAGAAATTTAAAATCGAAATACCTCGATATAAGGGATTTCTTCATACCTTCTTCTTCGACTTTGTACTTACTCTCCAAAGCGTTCCAGATTTCTTTTGCCGACAAAGTATTGGTGTAGAGATTATATAACCGGTCGGATAACGCATTCAGAATGTGACCACAGCATATGAGTTCATCTTCTTGGCGCCTTTGTCTTTCCACCCTCACCGCATCAGTTTCTCCATTTGTTGGTTCCGGTAGTGACGCCAATTTCGGGTCAAGTATGTAAAAAATCTTCAACGCTATTAATATGAACTTCAACTTATCTTGCCATCCCGTGAAGTTCGTGTCATAGAAACAATCCAACTAACAAGGTTTTGATTCATCAATTTGATTGTCGCCATCGTGCTTTCGTTCTCCATCGCAGAATAATATAGTTTGAAATTGTTGTGAAATATATAATGTGTACAAAGAGGATTGAAGATGAAAGAAAAGAATAATAAACTTGAAAAAAAATGGAGAAAACAAAAAAAAAAAAAAATCAATGAGAGGATGAAAATAAGATTTGAACACAATATCGCTGTCCTCAAACTATATTGCCCCCTCTCGAATTGAAAAAAATGCTTGAAGGGAGCTTTCGTTCTCCATCGCAGAATAATATAGTTTGAGATTGTTGTGAAATATATAATGTGTACAAAGAGGATTGGAGATGAAAGCAAAGAAAAATAAACCAGAAAAAAATGGAGAAAACAAAAAACAGATCAATGAGAGGATGAAAATAAGGCTTGAACACGATATCGCTGTTCTCAAACTGTATTTGTCCCTTCTCGAATTGAAAAAATATTTGAAGGGATAAAGGCAAATGGTTTGTAGGATAAAACAAGCATTGTCAAGGATTTACACTCAAGCATCAAGTGAAATCCTTCAAAATTTGAAAAACACAATGAAGAAGAATATAAAATGATATTTTTTTTTAATACTTTTGGAATGAATAATTGATCTCAAATGTGGCAAAATAGGTTTCTATATGTTTTTAACATTATTTTTAATGATCACAAACCACTTATATATAGTTATGAAACATTGATATTCGAAGTGGTTCCAAAAACCCTCCAAAAGCCACCAAATAACGGCTAGAATTTTGCACTATGCGGTCGCATAGGTCAAATCTATGCGATTGCATAGTTATTTCAAAGAAGGGACCTCCAGTCCTCGTAAGTATCTATGTGACTGCATGATACATTGAACTATGCAGTTGCATAATTCAATATTTTGGCCTCAAATCTCATTTTTCATTTCACACCTATTTTTTTTTATCAATTTTGAACAATATTTCTAACAACCGCTACATTAGCTAGGTGCGCTAAATCTGTGTGCGCACATTAAACAGAGAGGAATAGATTAATATGATAAAAACAAGAAGTGAAGTTTTTTACTTCTCACCCAAATTGTAATTTATTGAAGTAGCATTCAAATAGCAGTAAACAGATATATATGAATCTTGGTCCTAAGGTTCTACTTCATCCTTATCCTTCTCGTCTTCACTTTTTTAATTACACAAAAATCTTCCACCCAAATAAATCCCCTAAGCTTTCTCCATTTCGCACTCACTGCGCTTCCACTTGCTTCTTCTAATTACTTTTAAGAGAAAAACAAATCAAAGCTTCAATCTTTGACGAATAAAACACAGAGTGAATTGTGTTTTGTGGGGTAGGTAGGTGAATTATGGGTTTTGAGTTGTTCATAGTAATGAGATGGGGAAGGTGGCGGCTGCAGCGGTGGTGTGTACTGTAACGGAATGTGATGCAAATGTGCTAGTGATGAGGCAACGGATGAAGAGCTTCAGGAGGTGGGCCAAAGCAGAGGCCATTTTGAGGGAGGTGGGGGAGAAGTTTGGCTATTTTTTAAAAAAATTATGCCTATAGTTGTAATTAGTTATTTATTTATTTTTATTAAAATAGGAAGGTATATTCGTCACTTTATAATTTTTTATTTAAAAGAAAGAAAGAAAATGTGGAAACGTTTTGCACAATGAACTTCAAACGTAGAAATATTTTGTGTTAATAATCCTCTACGGTTCAACAATTTGACCATTAGCCCCCTTTGGGCTCCATTTAAAAAAAAGAGGGAAAAATTCACAAGTCAAGCATTAAGTATGAGACAATTCAATATTCAGGTTTTAAGTTTTAAAAATTCAAAACTCATTAAATAATTAATTAAATATATTTTATTAATTAAATATATTAAGATCACAATTATACAATTAATTATCACTGCGTACTTATAGGTCATGACGTCACATATTAACAAATTAATTGATTACAGATTATTTCATGATGACAATAAANACAACGTCACATTATCATATTAATTGGTCACGAATTATTTCATCGATCACAAATAAAAAAAATTATAGGTTACAATTTATTCGTCGGTCACAGATTTTCAATTTAGTTGGTTACAAATTATCAAATTTTTAGATCACAATTAAATAGTTGATCATATACACCAAGTAACGGGTCACATACCACCACAACAACACTTTCAAAACCACCACCACCATATCCAATCCACTACCAACAAAAATACCAATATCAGATCTTAAGTCACCAACAACCACCTCTATAACACTCAACCACAACTACAACCAGCACTATCACACCACCACCACCACTAACACCCAAGCGAATCACCAACAATAAAAAATAAATAAAAATAATAATTTGTGACCTATCGTCACAGCAGCAGCAGTGCTGTGCAGGGCAGCGGGATCACAGCGCCACCATCTCCGTCAATCGGTGGAACACCTCTGTGAGGTGGTGCTCCGGTAGTGAGAGAGAGCGAGAAGAGAAAATGTGTGTGGCGACTATCTTTGATAGTGTGTGCGTCGCCGCTATCTTCGACAATGGGTGGAGCGTCGCTATGAATTGGTGCTTGGCATGATGCTTCGGAGTGAGAGAGAGTGTGAGAACAGAAAATGCGCGTGTGGCAGCGGTTTTCAATAGTAGGTGCATCATCGTCGTGTGTGCGACGACGATCTCCGACAATGGGTATGTCGCCATCACCGTCATCAAATTAAGGGGTTGTGGATAGGTGGAGAGAGTAAGAAGATGGAAAATGGAGATAGAATAGAATGAAATGATTTTTAGGGATTAGAATTGAATTGGGTTGAGATATTTGATATTTAATTATTATATTAGTATCTGATATGTGACCAAATAAACTTCATAGCTGATCTATGAATTGAAATCTTTAAACACACGTTGGTATGTAATTTCAACGAAAAAAATATACATTTTCTATTTCAATCACATTCTTCAATAAGACAACGTTACACATAAAGTCAAAAAAAAAAAAAATATTTACAATACATTATTCAAAAAAAATTACTATTTCAAAATACAATTTTCCAAAAATCTAATTTTAATGGAGTTCAAATATGGGCTAATTCTACAGTTACTATTTGTAAGTATTCTTTTTACATATGAAAATATATTAATCTGGAGACAGTGTGATAAGACGTACAGTAGTTTCAAGACTTACTAACCGTTATTCTATTTTTAATGTTATTTTAATCATTCTATGATTATTAATACAAGGGAAGAAAAGGCCCGCGTCCTTCAATGTTTGAGCACACATTATTTGCAATTTTTGACGCTTAGGCCCACATTAGTTACATCTTTTGACACCTGAGCTCGTTTTCTCATGTCTTTCCTATAAATGGGGGCGCCTTCTTCACATCTAGATCTTGCTTTTTTCCCACCATTTAAAACACTGCATGGAGACCTTTTTTATTTTATTTTATTTTTATTTGAAGGGGGCAATTTTTAGTTGAGAGGGTGAGGTGAAAAATAAGGAATCTTGAAATCGCAATGTATAAAAATTGAAATTAATGAGGCGCATCAGGATATTATATTTAAGGTGTTATTGCTTTTCAGTAAAATTTTCTATCGACAAATAACTCTAAAGCACAAGTTTATGACAAATGTAGTACTAGTATCTTCGTACTACACATCATTTTGTAAAAGACAATATTATATTGTCGTGTTCATTTAAAAATGATTATTATGATCACTACATAACTTTTAAGCCATTTTTTATTTTTAAAATTATAAACAACCACCACCATTATCCATTAGTAAATTGATAATTGACCTCGATATGCTAAAACATTGAAGTTGTTTGTAAGAGAATTCAGTGAAGGCATAACTTAACTATCGATTTTTTTTATTTTTTTTGAATATATATTTTGATTATTGTCATGTTGTTTGCAATGTATTAATTAAATTCACTAAAAAATTAAAATATTTTCTAGATTACTGTCTCAAATTTTTTTTTTTTTTACATAAAAAAGAGGGTTTCCCCTTTTATTTATTTATTTTTCATTTTAATTGAATTCTTTTACAATTTTTCATGAGCCTCAAAGTATTTTCGTGACTCTCGTCACAGTATCTTTATTTTTGAGATGGCTTCTCGTGATGTTTCCAATGTAATAAGAGCAAGATGGCCCGATCAATTCAATTGGAAAAATTGGAAGACGGTCTAAAATTTGATTTGATTACATGTAAAAATTCAAATATTTAGAAGTCCTTAAATGAAGTTGAGAACCACTTGGTTCATTCTTTAACATCCAAAACCAAATGGCTTACTCACAACCACTCGGTTTACCTCCAATTTTTGCGTCTATTTATTTGTTCAATTTCTTATTTCGATCCTTTAGCTCTCAATTATTTAAATTTTAGGTCAATACTCAGACCAATTTTTAAAACATTTTTTTTTCTTGTTTTCAATAAACATAAAATTCTAAGTACCAAATTAAAAATAGTCGAAATTTTGAAGGCTATGTGTTTGTTTATTACACTATAATTATCAAGGGTTAACATCCTAATTTTCTTTTATTCCACCACTTTTTAATTGTGCTATAAGTCTTCAATTTTTGCTCATTGTCAAACTTTTTAACTTTTTTGTCTCATTCCCATTTTAAACATTTCACTAATTAGCACATTTTGCTTCCAATAATGGTTTCCTTCCAAAAAGTCCGTTACAAGCATAAAAAGACTTATTTGCCTATCATATTTTAAAATAAGCAAAAAAGCAACAAATACAAATGTACGATAAAATACTTGCTTTTCGTTAATTTCAAAGGACGCTAATAAAATATTTGGATAAAAATAATCATTAAGATCAGATGTGCTAATTAATAAAAAATTGATAACAAGACGCGAAAAAAAGAAGATAATAATGGAAAATAATAAATAAAAGATTGCAAATATTTAGTAAAATTAAAAAAATGGTGCAACAAAATAAAGAAAATTATGGAGACAACGTGGCCACCCAATTATCAAAGAAATAACATGAGTCCTAAGTTTGCAAAAAAAAAAAAAAACGACTAAATATTCCTTAATTTCCACAGATAGGCTGTTGCAGCAAACCCTAGCAATTCCTCCTTCTTTTCCATCCTTTTTAATATTTCTCAGTATCTTGTATATCTTCTTGTAGCAAATCCTAAAGTCTACTTCTTTAGCCTTTAATTTACAGTCTCTTGGGAGTGCTTTACTGTCATAAATAAAGGGAAAAACAGTGGATCGTAGGCATGGGAAGAGGCCCCTTCCGTTCAATGAATCGGAGGAAGAAGAGGATGTAAAACTGAACCGTATCTGCTCTGCTAGAGCCCAACGCGACACGTCTGCTATGGTTTCTGCCCTCTCTCAAGTTATTGGGAACTCAGGCGAGGATCCAGAAGTTCCTACAGTACATGGAAATCTTCCATTACCACTGCCTGAATATTCAAATGGAAAAGAGCAAGCCGAACCTCAACCAGCAGTCCAACAAGAAGGTATAAAAACATATATTTTTTGTTTCTGTTTGGACGGTGTGAAGTCAAATAAATTCGTCACTAATCTTTTTGACTGGGAAATATCAACCTAATATCTTACAATATACAAAGGATTTTTGCAGGGATTTTTTTTTTGAGAGACAAACTGAGATGCGCAAGATTATCATCATAATCTTCTTCTATATAGTGGAAACGTGATAGAATGAGTGGAGGTAGCTCTTTGAGGGCGAACCATTATAAATATGTGCGTTTGGTTCTAAGTTTTTATGATCTAGTTTTGTTTAATATTGCTTTCCTAATTACGATTAGGACTTAATCCCTTGCATTTTATGTCATTTCATTCATGCATCACTATCAAGTTCTATGTATGTGTTTGTGTGTGTTTTCATAGTGTTATTGGAACGGTATAGGGGCATATGGATATACAGTTTTTTCTAGGATTATCTATTTTGCCTTAAATTACATTTGAGCTTTCCAGAAAATGATTTTCTTGACTTTATTTTGTTCCTTATCACATGATATGCATAAATATACATAAAGGCAGTCCAAACCTGCAGAGAAGACACTATAGAGGAGTCCGGCAGCGGCCTTGGGGTAAGTGGGCTGCCGAAATCCGGGATCCAAAGAAGGCTGCAAGAGTCTGGCTTGGAACTTTTGACACTGCAGAGGCTGCAGCTCATGCTTATGATGAAGCAGCACTAAGATTTAAAGGTAGCAAAGCTAAGCTCAATTTTCCTGAAAGAGTGCAAGGAAAAACCGTGTCTGGTTACTTAACAACACGTCAAGATTTGCCCATAGTTTCTGAGTCGAGTACTCAAACGTCTCAGCCGCTCTCTCAAGAAACCCGCGTCGATGTCCAGAACTACGCAGAATTTCTTCGTAGAGGAGATAACCACAATAACTTGAACTATGGTGCCTCAGGATTTTATTATCATAGTTATGGTGGAAATTTTGTTTCACAATCTTCATCAAATGCAACAATGATACCTTCAGTACTGCCTACTCAACAACACCACCACCAGCAAGAAGTTCTGAGATTTCAATCACAATTTGGAACTTCTAGCACTGGTTCTACGGAAAATCGGGAAGAATCTGATAGAACAGGTCATTCAAGGAGGTAGTTTTTACATGTTCCAATAAGAAGGATCAGATGAAGATTCATGATCAGACAAAAAAAATATTGTTTGTTGTAAGTTTTCTTCTGAAGTTCGGCGTTTAAGCCTGCACTTTTTCTCTGATCTCTAAGTTAAAAGTTTTCAAGAACTCGATGTGTTGAAAACAAGGGAACATATTTGATCATCAAAGTTTGTTTGTAATCTAAATGATTATTTCCATCGTCTCGTGGACTTTGTGTCTCTCTCGTTGCTAAAGCTGTAAATCTATTTTTGATTTATAGCCGTGTTCTATCTTTAGAAGTTCTTTAAATTCTTAAAGCAATTGAAAATGAACTTGCATATGGCCATCAAAATTTGCAAAGGGAAGAGTATTGAAGCTTTTTAGTCAAATACTTCATTTCAGATTAGATAAAATGATAAGACTAGAATTTATACTATCTACAACAAGGGCTAATGAATGTTTTGGCTTAGCCTGTCTTCTTTACGAAGGGTCATACTGCTGCAAGTAGCCAATTCTTGGTTAT
Organism: Fraxinus quadrangulata; assembly: GCA_903798255.1. Lineage (NCBI taxonomy): Eukaryota > Viridiplantae > Streptophyta > Magnoliopsida > Lamiales > Oleaceae > Fraxinus > Fraxinus quadrangulata. The sequence continues at coordinate 130,026 of CAIGRB010097076.1, read as the reverse complement.
TAAATGTTAAGCCAAACATGCTCCTAACTATTTAATAATACTAGTACTTATTTTAAAAATAACAACTTTTTTCCTAGTCTATACTAAATTGCTTAAAGTGTGGCATTTAATGGATTAAGGCTTTTTCCCAACAAATCTCATATACAAGGGATGAAATATTTGAGTTCGTTCAACCTGGTCACTTTATCAGTGTCCCGTCTGCGCATTCTATTCCGTGCAACGAGCAGAAGTTGAATACTTTGACTGAGATGCCTCTCCAGCTATACCATTAATTTCTTTCTATGCATTTAAGCGGGTTATATTGATAATATGAACTGAATCAGTGGATGCTGACTTATTGATCTTTCCTTAGATATAACAATTAATTGAACGAGATGAGTTTAGTAGTGAATCTCTAATTATTGATAATAATACTTCGTCTTGCTATCGATCTTGTAAAGTTAATAATTCAACTTAAGTAGATATTGTTGAAAGATGTAGAGAATTTCATTGATTATTAGTATATTTTTCATACAATTAAAATATAATCTTCTTGTTCTATGAAAAGAAAGGTTTATGAATTTTTGCATATAAATGGAAGAGGAATGACAATTACACAAGGTTTTTAATTTTTTAATAATTTCCATGATATGTGTGTGTAATTTTGTGGATTTCATGTAGAGTAAATATCACGATTATGCCATGTTTAGATGGTAATAAATGATAATTTAATAAAGTGGATCATATACCTTTATATTTAATTGTAATCATACATTGGGAATGATCATTAGTGGTGATTGATAGAATTATTCTTTTTATGTGTGTAATAATAATAATTTTTAAAGGACTGATGAAATGTTAATATTTTATAGAATAACAATTTGCGGCCATCTCTCCACGTAGTCAAAATCTTAAATGAAGAGAGGATAGCCAAAATCTTAACGAAGAGAGGATAGCCACAATTTGTTACAACTATTTGATAAGTTTTAATATATTATGAACACTTTTGAATAGAACAAATGTTAAAAATCTATATTCAAAAGAGAATCAATAAAAAAATAGAAGTTCAAGAAACTGCTTTTGAAGAAAGACTTTATCAGATTTTAAAATCTAAAGCAACTTCCTTAAGAAATTCTTTTACAAGAAGTAAAAGCAAAAATAGAAACCTATCAAATGGGCCCTTTAAGAGTCTCGAGTGTGAAGCAAAGTATCATATGTATTAGCTTAGTTTGTGAATAAATTAGAAATCAAGAAAGCAAAGAATGAAATACCAAAGCAAGAAAGATGGAAACTCACATACTTCCCATGAAAGCTATTTCAGATGTCTTCTTGGCATTTCCCATGTTTGACAAAACGCAATCAAAAGTATCGATCAAAGTATATATTAATCTGTCTAGTCATGCTACACAATCGGATTCAAAAGCTGGAGGACACGTGTCGACACATAATTAGACAGTTTGAAATATAACAAAAACAAACATCCAAACAAGTACTGCCAAGTCAGTCTATCCATCATTTTCGTGTCTTTGAACCTGTTCTAATATGTCAGTATAAATAGGTTAAGGTTGCATGGCAATACCTCTCCCTATATATATATATATATAACAAGCTCTCTCTCTCTCTCTCTCTATATATATATATGTATGTATGTATAACAAGCTCTCTCTCTCTCTCCCTCCCTGTATCTCTAACTCTATCTATATATAGATACACACAAATGTGAAAGTAGCCATAAGACATAAGAAAATAGACACGGTCATCGAATTCGGCTTCAGATAAACTGAACGTCAAATCAAAAACATATGCGTGTGTCAGCTAGCTTCTTTATTTCTTTATAAAATTTTCATTTTTTTTTCGTTTTTTGGCGTGTATTATTCGGTGTTTGACTTGACTAAGTAAACCGTGGGTTATTCACTCGTCAATTCTTCTTCTGTCTTTATTATCAATTTTTGATTTCATTACTCAAGTAACTTCCATGAGGAGCATATTCTTTCCCTGTTTAAAAGGATGCTCGATTTGACATCTTTATACGAAACTTAACAGTTGCTTTTAAGCATGGTTGAGAATAAGGAAAGCAAAGCAAGAATCTAGAAAGGTGAATATTATGCAAGTGGTTGCTTTTGTTTGTTTTTTTCTTGAAAGTCTACTTAATCTAACGGCTTAATTTAAACTTTGAGCAATCTATTTTATAATAAGTGGTCAAGATTGCTGCTCAAGTAACTATTTATAGATAGGGATTATATTTTGACATGCAAGAATGAATTTTGTATACAAGCGCTGAATTTCGGGGTAATAATAATAAATTATCATTTAAGTTAGAAAAGTGAATAGTACTTGTTGAATTTTCTATACAAACAAAAAAGATAGGGACATTGATGCTAATTAAAATTCAAAGGTCTAAAGTGAGCCGGCATCAATGGCCATTGGGTTTGGTTTGGAATGAGAACCCAAACCAAAACGATAGAGATTTTTTCTTTTTTTTTTTGTCAAAAAGGCCAATGATATGTATATTTTGTGTCAATTACCTTTATTAGTTGTGATCATGTTCAATAGATTAATAAAACGCATTCCAATTTAATTGAACTAAAAGCTTCACTGTCACCTAAATTATTGAAGATGACGGGACATTGCTGATATTCAAAATGGTTTGACGAAACCCACGGCCCACATAAGTTGTTTTTCATTGAGGCCCGTTTGATAGTCCTTCTCTGGGAAAAATAAAATTTTGAATGGTAATTTTTTTAAGAATGCGTGATTATAAAATAGGAAAAAAAAATTGGATTTACATGAAAAATATTTTGTTGTAAGAATGAAGATTAAAAATAAGTATGAAATTTTTTTTTTTTTAAACTAATGGTTACCAAACATGTGCACTTACTTTAAATTTTAATGGGAGAAAAATTCAATGGGTGTGTTTGTGTCCACATACATACTTGCAACGTGCAATGTCAAACGTTAAGCATGAATGCATCATTACTTGCCCCCCGTTTCGGCGGCTTTCCAAGCCGACTTTTGACTGCAATGTTGTCGGCTTAGCTAATTATAACACAAGACGGGGTCAACGCAATAGTATCATTGTCACACTATTGAAAATGTGGGAACAAATAAACAAGAGTGCTAGCTGATTTTTAAATTTTTTTTAAAGAGAAAATTTTATTTTCTTAGCCCCAGATTGGTCACCACTAATTTAATACATTTCTCTCTTTATTTTAACCACACTTTCTTTAATAAAATAATATCACTAGCAAATACAAAACATTTTCTATCTTTTTTAATCATACATTCTTTAAAAAAAAAATCATTATTTCAAAATACATTATCCCAAAAACTAATTATAGTGGATCCCAAACATGGGCTTAACGTTGGAGTTGGAAATCTTTAGAGATTTCCGTTTTGCTTGCAAAAAAAAAAAAAAAATTCATTTAGTTAGTGATGGAGCCTAAAATGTCAGATGAGTTGAAATTTTAAATTCCAACTAAACTCACCACACAAGAAATCGAATTTAAAAGGTTAAGCTCATGACATTCACAGTGAAACACTCAATGAAGTAAAAGTCTAGACATCCATCCTAAGACATCTCACCGGATAATTGTAGTGTTCCAGGTTAAATAGAAAATCGCTTGCTTAGAAAATATAGATTGGAAGGAGCAAGATGAATTTAAGAAAATGATACACATCCATCAATAAAAGAACTAAGAAGATACCAAATGGATATTGTTCCAAAGAAACAACCCATCTTTCCTAAGAAAAGCAAAAAAAGCTCGTCGGCTCGGGCTCGACTTCGGCTTGGAAAAAGCTCGAATCAGGCCCCGCTTGGGTTCGATTTCACCAAGCCGAGGCTCAGGCCTAGCCCCATTTTGGAGCGTCGACTTGAGCCCAGTCCGGCCCGGCCCACAACTTTTTACTTTTTTTTTTAAAGTTTAAATGCATTTTTTTGTATATTAATATTTAGTTATTATTTATAATACTTATAAATTGCACAAATTTTAAATACAGTATAAAAAATTATAGATTTATAACGAATTCAAAAAAAAAAAAATATTATAGATTTATAACGAATTTTTAAAAATAGAATACGAGCCGGCTTGGCTCGGGCCGAGCTCGGCCCATTAAGGCTCAACTCGAGCCTCATTTTTTTGGTCGAACTTTTGCTCGGCTCGCTTTTGGCCCAAAAAAGCTCGGACTTGTTTAGCTCGAGCTCTTCGAGTTTCGGCTCGTTAACATGGCTAATCTTTCCAAATAATTAAAAATTTAAATTTTAGTCGAGAGATGCATTCAAAAGTGAATTATTGTACATTAATATTTTCAAAAAACTTTTTAATATGGACATCAGTCTTCTATACCACTACATTCCACACTGAGGAGGAATTAAGTCAAAGTAAGGAAATCCACCAGCAATTCTGATGGTCCAAAGAAATTGTACTTAATTGAAGACCATGTTTGGCTCAACTTCGTGAATATACTTATAATTGTATAAATAAATAAGTTTGAACAAATAATTTTTTTTCATGACAAGATAAAAAAATAATGTAAATGACTTATTTTTTATAATAACATATATTTATGGTCAAAATAAGTAATTTTTTTTCTCATAAGTACGAAGACGAAATATACGAAACATACATAGAAAAAAAAATTAATTACTTTTTTAAGCTTAGTCAAACATGTAGTGCCTCTTACTATTAAAATAATTAACTTATTCTTAACTCTAGTCAATACAAATTATTTATTATAAATTTACTATACAATTATAAGCAATCTTAGTCAAATTTGCATTAGATAAAATAGCTATTTTAATAACAAGTTATTCACGTTGCATAAATATCACAAAAAGATTTTTTTTAATAATTTTAGTTTCTAAATTTGGGCAATTGAACATTGGACTCGGGTTGGAATTCAAGTTGGGGCAGTGTGACTAGTCCAGGCCTGCCATATAAATCCACCCATTTTGTTAGTGAACTTGACAATACTCGTAAGGGAAAACTCATATATCAGCTATTAAGTATGCACAAATCAAATCTCAAAGATTAATTTTCAAACTACAAAAGTCTTTTATTTTGTTTTAATTTTAAATAATAATATTATCAAATTAAATTAATCTACCCATACCCACCTCAACTGCTCCCCATCCCACTCGTCGACGTCCAACCGTCGTCTACATCCCTCCGACCTCCACCTCGCTGGCAACTTCTTCAGTAGCGAATTGATCGCCGCTCGGCGACAACTAAGTTCGTCGATGACCAAGACTGAGTAGTGCTAGTATAACTTAAAAACTTTTTTTTTAATTGAAAATTGGAAAATAGGTTCTGATGTAATTTATAGAGCAATTATCGGAGCAAATAACTTGAATTTTTACCGTCGAAATTTGGTTAATTGAATTTGTGACCAATTTAGATAATTGAGGTTGGAGAAATCAATAGCATGTAACTAGATCTATTGAATTTGTGACATTTGACTCGTACACTTTGACATATGACTTGTAACCTGATCTAATGGCCTATGACCAAATCTCTTAGATATGTTACGTGTGACCTGGTTCATTTGTATGTGACTAAATCTCTTGAATATGTGACCTATGATCTGATTCAACGACTTGTGAACAAATCACTTCGATTTGAAAGAATACTATTTAATATAAACATCAGTCATCTATACCACCACACTCCACATTGAATGAGGAATCCCACTCAAAGTGAGGAAATCCACCAGCAATTCTGAGGGTCCCAAGAAATTGAACTTAATTGAAGGCCATGTTTGGATCAACTTCAAGAATATACTTATAATCAGATTAATCTATAAATAAATAAGTTTTAACAAATAAATTTTTTTAATGACAAGATAAAAAATAATGTAAATTACTTATTCTTGATAATAACATATATTTACGGTCAAAATAAATAATTTTTTTCTCATAAGTACGAAGAAGAAATATACGAAACATACGTAGAAAAAAAATTAATAACTTTTTAAAGCTTAGTCAGACATGTAGTGTCTCTTACTATTGAAACAATTAACTTATTTTTAACTCTAGTCAATACAAATTATTTATTATAAATTTACTATACAGTTATAAGTAAAGTTAGTCAAATTTGCATTAAATAAAATACCTAATTTAATAACAAGTTATTCATGTTGCATGTCACAAAAAGAATTTTTAATAATTGTAGTTTCTAAATTTGGGCAATTGAACATTGGACTGGGCCTAGAATTCAGGTTGGGGCAGTGTGGCTAGTCCAAGCCTGCCATCTAAATCCACCCCTTTGGTTAGTGAACTTGACAATACTCGTAATGGAAAAATCATAAATCAGCTATTAAGTATGCACAAATCAAATCTCAAAGATTAATTTTCAAAATACAAAAGTCAGCCTTTTATTTTGTTTTAATCTTAAATAATAACATTATCAAATTAAATTAATCTACACACACCCACCTCAACCGCTCCCCATCCCACAGTCAGTGTCCACCCGCCGTCAACATCCCTTCAACCTCCACCTCGCTGGTGACTTCTTCAGCAAATAATTGATCGCCGCTCAACGACGACTAAGTTCGTCAGTGACTGGGACTGAACAGTGCTAGTATAATTTAAAACATTTTTTTTAAATTGAAAATTGAAAAATAGCTTCTGATGTAATTTATAGAGCAGTTATCGGAGGAAATAACTTGAGTTCTCACCATCGAAATTTGGTTAATTGAGTTTGTGACCAATTCGGATAATTGAGGTTGGAGAAATCAATGGCGTGTAACTAGATCTCTTGAATTTGTCAGATGTGACTCGTACACTTTGACATGTGGCTTGTAATATGATCTAATGTGACCAAATCTTTTAGATATGTGACGTATGACCCGAGTCCATGGTTTGTGACTAAATCTTTTGAATCTGTGACATGTGCACTTGATGTGTGACCTATTGATGTGAGCACGGATTCCAACGCGTCAAAGTCAAGCTCGGGAAATGATCTGTTGATTATCGAAGGAGGTGCGATGACACGATTGAGAGCAAAGCTGGTGAATGAGGTGATGTGATTGCTTGCTTAAGTTACGGTGGATGAAACGTCGAATCACAACAAGCAAGGGTATTTTGGGTTCGGAAGAAGAAACGAGATGGATCAACTTGGTTCAAGCAACAGACGAGAAAGCCGGAGGAAACAACTGTGCGTTTGCATAGTTGCCCTAGGCATGCAGTCGCCTACCTCTATACCGAAACTAAAGGGAGGCTTTTTGTTTGATCTATGCGATCGCATAGTTCATTCTGGTCGCGAATTTTTTCAAATTTCGCGTAATCTTTTATTTAAGTTAAAACTCTATTTTGTAATTTTTTTGCTATTTTTTGGCTTAATTCTGTTTTTAGCTAGGTTTTATGGGTTCCCTATAAATATGACTCATTCTTTTCATTGTAACACACAACACAATTATTGAGATATTATTGAGAGGCAAAATTTGCTTTCGAATTCTTGTTCCTTTGTTCCCTATAAATATGACTTATTCTTTTCATTGAAAAATACAACATTATTATTGAGATTTATTGAGAGGCAAATTTGCTTTCGAATTTTTGTTCTTCTTTGGACAAATCACGAACTTATCAAGATTCTTTTTGTGGCGTTCAAATCAACCGGTGATATTCTCAAATATTCAATCAAAATGGTCAATATATCATTTACGTATTGTTGTATATTTTGATTCGTTATTTTCGAAACAAATTCAAAATTTTGATTACTTTTGCTTTCTTGGGTTCAATTTCAATCTAATCGTGAGTTTCGTAGTTCTTTGCTACATGTGTTCACATCAGTTGATATCAGAGCTTAGGCTCCAAAATCAAGTTATATCCTTTTCTTTTTTCGTTTGAGTCTTTATTTCATTTTCTTGCATTTTTCTATTTAAGTCTTTTGATCCGTAATTTTTTCGTAAAAATTCAATAATTGTTTTTGTGCTTAGTTTGTGTCCAAATCAACTTTCTATTTTTTTTGCCGGTGTCATAGTTGAATTCCGAGTAAAAACATCGAATTTTTTTTTTGAAAATTCTGTGAAAAGTCAAATTAAAAAAATTGTTATTATTTATCTCGAAAATTGCTGGTCAATTACGTTATCTATTGTGTAAAATTCAAGAACTACTTTTTGGATTCAAATTTCATTTCAATCATCCAATTCAATTCTTTTTCTTTCTCGAATCTTCAAAATTTCTAAAAAAATCTCACTCAAAACCCCGGTTTGAATTCTACGAAAATAATTTTTGGTTGAGTTTGAGTTTGTCATTTGAAACTCTTGAACGAAAGTATTGATTGGAAAAAGGCAGAGTGGTGAGATCAATAGAGGGAAAAAGTTGAATTGAGTGATACATTAGCACACATTTGTAAGGCATAAATAAATTTTTGGTTTAGTATGTCTGATAGGGACGGATCAAGACCATGTCGAAACAACAACCAAACAAACATGTCGGATGAGATAATACGTAAGTTGAAAGGTTATTTGAAGATGTGCGGGATAGATTGGATAGACAAGATACTGAGCTTGCCAACTTGCGTAAGGCAGTTCCAAATATACGGAGACAGTGTAGGTGGGAGCTTAGGATAGAGGTGCATGAAGAATATGATTATGGGAGTTGTGTGGATGATGATACAGTAATCGAGGCTGAAATGGGTATGATGAGAAGTAGAGGAGCTAGGTGTGAACGAAGGGGTAGAAACTTGGTTGGAGACGAAGTAGATAGGAATATGGGCAACATAAAATGTCTATTCCACCTTTCAATAGAATGAGTGATTCAGAGACTTACTTTGAGTGGGAGAAAAATGTTGAATTGATCTTTGACTGCCACAACTATTCGGTGGAAAAGAAGGTGAAGATAGCGATCCTTGAATTCACCGACTATGCAATCACTTGGTGGGATCAAGTGGTGACAACGAGGATGAGAAATATGGAACGACTGATCAATACATGGAAGGATTTGAAAGCTATCATACGGAAGATGTTTGTACCTAATTACTACTATCGAAAGCTTCATAAAAAACTACAAAGCCTCTACCAATGATCGAAGAGTGTGGAGGACTATCATAAGGAAAGGAGTTGTTGATTAGGACGGATGTGGAGGAGGATCGGGGAGGCCACTTGGCCAGGTTTTTGAACAAGTTGAATCGGGGCATAGATAATGTAGTAGAGCTGCAACACTATGTGGAATTAGAAGACATGCTACACATGGCTATGAAGGAGGAGATGCAATTGAAGAAGAAGTGGACAGCAATGTACTTATCGGGTGCTTCGAGTTTTAACTCATCTTTAAAATCGAAGTGGGACAACAACAAAGGAGATGAGGATGTTTCTAAAGGTAAATGGAAGAAAATGCTAACAAGAAAATGGAATCCCAGCCATCAAGGAGTCGAGACATCAAATGCTTTAGGTGTTTGGGGTCGGGGCACATCGCTTCTCATTGTCCAAACAAAATAGCGATGATTTTTGCGGGATAATGGAGATGTGATGAGTGAAAGTGAGAGTGAGAGTGATTATGAAGGCATGCCAGAATTGAAGAAGGCTAGTGATGGAGGCAGAGTGGAATATGCTGTTGGCGAGCTATTGCTCACAAGGGGAGTTCTTAACTCTCAAGTCAAGGCGGATGACTTGGAGCAGCAAAGAGAAAATAATTTCCATACATGGTGCCACATCAATAATAAGGTATGTAGAATGATCAGTGATGGTGGGAGTTGTACAAATGTAGCTAGCACTAATTTGGTGGAAAACTTGGGATTAACTATGCTTAAACACCACCATAGGCCCTATAGGTTACAATGATTGAATGTTTGTAGGGAAGTTAAGGTGAATAGAAGGGTGTTGATAAATTTTTCAATTGGTAGTAATCATGATGAAGTATTGTGTGGCGTAGTACCTATACATGCAGGTCATATCTTTTTGGGAAGATCATGACAATACGATAGGAAGGTGATACATGATGTGTATAAAAATATGTACAACTTTGTCAAGGGTGGAAAGTCTATTACACTTGCACCATTAATACCAGCATGAGTGTATGAAGACCAAATCAAACTGAAAAATGAGGAAGAAAAGAGACGAAAAGAGTTAGAGAAAAAGAGATAAAACAATGAGTGGCAAGTAAGAGAGAAAATAGTGAGGTTGTTAAAAGAGACAAAAAGATAGAAGAGTCACATGAGAGAAAAGAATAGGGGTCTTTCGAGAGGAATCTAACCCACCTCTCCCTGGCTTGGCTATTTCTTTATTGTAGGAATTTGGAGATGTATTCCGGGAGGACGTGCCTAGTGAGTTGCCAACCATTCGAGGCATTGAACAAATTGACTTCGTACCTGGCACAGTAATTCCAAACCGACTAGCTTACCGATGTAATCCCGAGGAGATAAAGGAACTTCAAAAGCAAGTGGAGGAGTTGATGAAAAAATGGTATGTGAGGGAGAACATAAGTCCATGTATCGTACCAATCCTACTTGTACCAAAGAAGGATGGAACTTGAAGAATGTGCGTGGATTGCATGACCATCAATAACATACCAGTAAAATATCGTCATCATATTCCTAGGTTAGATGATATGTTGGACGAATTATTTGGTGCATGCGTATTTAGCAAAATTGATCTTAAAATGGTCACCATCAAATTCGAATGAGAGAAGATGATGAGTGAAAAATCGCATTTAAAACTAAATATGGCTTGTATGAATGGTTAGTCATGCCGTTTGAACTCACGAATGCACTGAGCACTTTTATGCGTTTAATGAATCATGTTTTGCATGCATTTATAGGCAAGTTTGTTATAGTTTACTTTGATGACATTTTAATCTACAGTAAGGATATCAATAAACATATTGAACATTTGCGGTGTGTGCTAGTAGTTTTAAGAAATGAAAATTTTTTTGTTAACTTTAAAAAGTGCACATTTTATATGAAAAATATTGTGCTTCTTGGATATGTGATTAGTGTTAAAAGAATTGAGGTAGATGAAGAGAAAAAAAATGTATTAAAGAATGGCCAACATTTAAAAGTATAACCGAGGTAAGAAGTTTTCATGGATTGACTAGTTTTTATAGGTGATTTGTAAGGAATTTTAGCACACATGTCACACCACTCATTGAAGTTGTTAAAAATAATGTATGTTTTAAATGGGGCGATGAACAAGAGTGTACATTCAACACTGTTAATGATAGGTTGTGTGAAGTACCGATTTTAACACTACCTAATTTTGACAAAACTTTCGAGATTAAGTGTGATGCATCAGGTATATGCATTGGAGCAGTGTTGATGTAAGATAGGAGGTCGATAGCTTATTTTAGTGAAAAGTTGAGAAGAGCAGCGCTCAACTATTCTACATATGATGAGGAGCTTTATTCACTTGTTCAAGTTTTGGAGACATGTCAACATTACCTATGGCTGAAGGAGTTTGTGATTCACACTGATCATGAGTCATTGAAGCATTTGCGAGGTCAATGTAAGTTGAACAAAAGACATGCTAGATGGATAGAATTTATTGAGATATTTCCTTATGTCATCTGGTACAAACAAGGTAAGGAAAATGTGGTGGTGGATGCAATGTCCCGAAGATATGTGCTTCTTACTTCTTTAAGTGTGAAGTTGTTTGGTTTTGAGTATATTAAGGACATGTATGTGAATGATTTAGATTTTTCCAGCATATATGAATCGTGTAATAAAGGTGCGGCAAACAAATTCTTTAAATATGAAGGTTATTTGTTTCGGGAAAATAAACTATGAGTGTTCCTAGTTGTTCCATGCGTGAATTGTTGGTTAGAGAAACACACAGTGGGGGACTAATGGATCACTTTGGAGTTGCAAAGACTTTAGAAATGCTAGTAGATCATTGTTATTGGCCTAAAATGAGGATTGATGTAGAACGAACTTGTGATCGATGCATAACTTGTAAACATGCTAAGTCTAAGGTTTTGCGACATGGATGTTACCTGTTCCTAGTGAGCCTTGGGTTGATATCTTCATGGATTTTGTTTGAGGTTTACTTAGGACTAAAAGGGGTCGAGATTCAAAATTTGTAGTGTTCGATAGGTTTTCTAAGATGACGTATTTCATTCCATGTCATAAAATCGACGATACCACTAACATAGCTTATTTGTTCTTTAAGAAAAAAGGAATTATAGTCTTCAACAAAAGTTTCAAATGACTATACAGAAGTTTTCATTTCTCTTGTACATATTAACATAATTAGAATACTATAAGAATAGAATTGAGAAATGACATGAGCTCAAAAACTAATAAAACATGAACATATTGTTAGTTAAGTTAAAATTCCTTCAATCTTTCCAAAATCAACTTGATCTCCAAAATTTGATTAAATATATCAAAAATTCTAAAATTAATAAGATTTGAAATAAAGTCAATCCAAAAGTTACTAAAATAAGCAGCTCGAGCTATGCCACCCTCCACCAACCTAAACTCATCATGGCGCCCTTATTGATTTATTACATTTCCCTATACTGTCTCGACACTAATTTCAACCAGAAGCAGGTGTATATATGCCCCCAAAATCTACTTGATCTCCAAAAATAAAACATTAGAAAACTTTGAATCCACCTAGATTCAAGGTGGGCATCTGTGAGCGACAACAACTATCTGAAAGCCAATCTGAATAACTCAGACCCAGCTTAGTAAGCGGCCACCCCGATCTGAACACCGCTGTGCGCGGCCTTGCGCAGGAGCTTCGATGATGAAGGTGCAAGAATAGAAGAGAGAGAGAGAGAGAGAGAGAGAGAGAGAGAGAGAGAGAACAATTCTAGATTCTGTTAATACCTGATTTATGCTCAAATAAAATTAATACCTGATTTTAGAACTGTCATCTTAGAATATCTGTTGCGATGTAATTTACACAATGATTAATTGTACGGACCAAGTTTCAATTGGCCAAGTTCTTGTAGGCCCAATCTTATAAAATTTGAGAGAGAGAGAGAGAGAGAGAGAGAGAGAGAGAGAGAGAGAGAGAGAGAGAGAGATCATTGACCAAAATTGACCTTATTACCTTACAAAGACAGATTATCCAATCTAGATCCAATGCTATTATACCATTAGTTTAGGTGGACGAATAGGTAAGTTAAATTGAATGAGTTTCATATTCATATTTAGCTTAGACTTGTTGCATTCTTCCACCTAGATTATTTTTTAGCATCATGAATATAAAATAGCATTACTCTATAAACAAGTCAAGCAATTTTTCATTTACAAGTTAAATAAGAGTGAATTTTACCGTTATGAATTATAATAGTATATCAAAATGAAACAATCTATAAATATTAACATTAGAGTCAAATTGACTAAAACATAATCACTTCCCGTAGAAGACCAGTTATGTAGAATCATTTATCAAGAGATAAATATTATTATGAATATCAAACGGTTAATTAAAAGAAGAATGTTACATCTCAAGTATTCTTCCTTCGTTGATTTCAAATTGAGTTCTCGTCGAAATATTTCTCATGTAATAATATTTGAAATTTTAGACCCACCAATTTGTTCTTGCTGATATTGAATATAAAAATTAATGAATGCAGTTTTAAATTTTTCTATAGTGAATTTAATTTGTTGCATGCTTGCTTCCTCGTGAATTTGATATTAGAAAAGCTTTAACGAGAAAGGGAAAAAAAAAACATCAAGTTTAATTGTAAAGATATCAACTGTGTATTTATCAATTGGCATCGCGATATTTTTAATATGACCATAGATACTACATTAGTTCATATTTTCACTTATAATCTTGGGAAAGACACCGCTTAACCTACAATTAACACACGACAAGCTTAAAGTCTCGTTTTTCACGTGAATATAATGTTAAGTCATGTTATTTCACATCCATTTTTCTCTTCTTTTTTTTTTTTTCTTTTATTTCAACCACGTATTCAAAAAATTTCATTATTTATTAACCACGCATTTTTCCATCAATCATTATTCCAAATTAAATTCATTTTCAAAACGGGTGTCAAACACAACCTTAAAAGTTCATAATTTCAGAAAAAAAAAATTTATTTATTTGTGTTTTATTTTCAGTATAAATAAATATGAAGACAAGGGAATTAGGAAAATCGATTATGATGAAAATAAAATAATTCTCACATATTACACTTGACAGCTAGTGACAGCAAAACCTGACCAAACACTATTCCACCCCACCACGCGCCGCCGCGCCGGAGCTTTCTGATTTGTTTCTTAGAGGCATTTGAAACACATATTTTCTGTGTTGTGCTTAAAAACACATCAAACTTTCATTTTCCATGTGCTATCTTACAAAATCCCAGTTTGCAAGATAAGTCATTTTTACAACTACTGTCTAATGACATTTCAGCTATCCATCTTCCTCTCGCGCCTACCCAATTTCCTATTCTAAATAAATTCTTTATTTGCTCTTGGGCAGTCCCCTTTATAATTGAACCGTGGGATTTTCTTGATTTTGGGTCGGTTTTTGGAGACGGGGAAAGTGGGCAGGGTGAAAAATGAAGATATGGGTCTTCGCTTTACATTTTTACTTCGCATTTTGCGCGAGGATTGAAGCTTTAAAGTTCCACAAAACCCAACAGACTGAGAGAATCTCGGGTAAGTCCATTTTAACTCGTTGAGATTTCACCTGTTAACAGTTGATTTGGCTGGAAATTTAGGTGTTTATTTGGATTTATTTGATTTGAGAAACTTAGGAGGTTCGTATTGATAATTTCATTTCATTTCTGGGGTTTGAATAGGGAATGCAGTTAGGGTTCCATTGTGATGTGGGCAGTAATGAGTATTCACTGTATATAATGAGATCATTTCCCTGGTTTAGTGAAAAATTATGAAAATAAGCGTTTCATTCAAAATTGAATAGATAATTCTTTTTATATTGAAGTGCTTATGAATGATAAACTCTGCTCTTCATGTGCTATTTGGATTGATTATTGATGTTTTGCCAAATTTACAGCTTTGTTTGAATGGAATTGATAGAGAAATTCTTTTTCTTCTTTCAATCTGAAATTCCTGTTAAGTAATGTGGTAATCATTTAGTTGTTTCTGGTCTAAAGCAAAGCATTGATATTCATGATCATCCAGTCGGGTAATCTGTCTCATAAATAGGATCCAATCACGTGGTGCAATCTCTCAAAACAAATAAGAATGTCAATTCTTTTGTTATGCAGAGAACATATCAATTCAATGTGATTAAACTGATAGAATGCTTTTTCTGTTTTGAATTCGAAAATTCCCAGCTCCAAGAACGTGTAAAAGTACTCGTATAAGTCACAATGTTTCTTCTGGTCTAATCCAAAATTTTGATATTCATGATCTGAGATTGGGCATTCTATGTCATAAATCTAATAAAATCGCATGGTACAATCAAGTCACCTTGGATCAGTATTTATATTTTCCTAACATATTGCTCAACCTAGAAGGCAACAAAATAACCGTATTTCTTCCCGCATTAGAATTTGCTATTAAAGTTATATTCCTATTAATTCCCCCAGTAAAGAAGAAAAAGGAAAGAAATCATATCCAAGGCATGTGATTTCCTGTATCTTTTTGAGACATAATCTTCGAAAGATGTGTGGAATTGGAAATGCTTCAACAGGCTGTGTGGATATTTACTATGATGTGTTCATTTTTGCAGTTTTTTCTCCATGATTAAATTTCAAAAAATTATATTTTCCCCATATACAAAAAACTCTACTATGTCTATCACAATAGGGAACAAAAAAGAATTTATCCCCAAATTTTAAGTAGTGCTGCTCAAGTCGTTTATGATCTTCTACTTTCTTTCTTATTTTAAGTATGCGGTCATTCATTATGTTAGTGCTTTCAAATTTTAGGTAGTGCGGGTGATGTCTTGGAAGATGATCCAGTTGGAAGGTTAAAAGTTTTTGTTTATGAGCTTCCTAGCAAATACAACAAAAAAATTCTACAGAAGGACCCACGATGCCTGACTCATATGTTTGCTGCTGAGATTTACATGCATCGATTCCTTCTATCAAGCCCAGTTCGAACCCTTAATCCTGAGGAAGCAGATTGGTTCTACACACCTGTATATACCACCTGCGACCTTACACCAAATGGTCTCCCCTTACCATTCAAATCGCCACGTATGATGAGGAGTGCTATACAGCTTATTTCTTCCAACTGGCCTTACTGGAATAGGACTGAGGGGGCTGATCACTTCTTCATTGTGCCGCATGATTTTGGGGCGTGCTTTCACTATCAAGTAAGAACTTTAGTTCTCTCTCTTTTTACTCCACTCACGATACTAAGAGCATATTTGTCTTAGCGTCAAAAAAGTAAGAAGTTAATTAAAAAGCAACCTTTTGTCCCCAAATGTTTGGATCGCTTACTTTCAGGTAAAAATATTAAATACTACTTATAATTACTTATTTTTGAAAGTAAATCTTACCTTGCTGTCAAAATAAGTTAGTTACTTATTTCCAACTTTCATCAATAAAAATAAAATTATTTATTTTGAAATCTACTTATGTTCTTACCAAAAAAAGAAACATTTTAAGCTTACAGAGACACGTTCTCTACTTCTCTTGCACTTCTGAAGTTTGCTTGCATCATTTGTAGTGATTTGGCCTGATATGTATTTGCTCACTGCAGGAAGAAAAGGCTATTGAAAGAGGGATTCTTAAATTGCTCCAACGTGCTACCTTGGTTCAAACTTTTGGACAACGAAACCATGATTGTTTAAAGGACGGTTCCATCA
The DNA here is from genome assembly GCA_903798255.1 of Fraxinus quadrangulata. Taxonomy (NCBI): domain Eukaryota; kingdom Viridiplantae; phylum Streptophyta; class Magnoliopsida; order Lamiales; family Oleaceae; genus Fraxinus; species Fraxinus quadrangulata. The sequence goes on along the minus strand of CAIGRB010097076.1, from coordinate 113,370 downwards.
CTATTCCTCCATACGCTCCACCACAGAAAATGCAAACCCATTTGATTCCTCCTAGCACTCCTCGGTCCATCTTTGTTTACTTCCGAGGTTTGTTTTATGATGTGGGGAATGATCCAGAAGGTGGTTACTATGCAAGGTATATTTCAATAGACGTTCATCATGCATATGTTTAAATGCCATTATAAAAATAAGTTGATTTGAATTTAACCTGCCTAATACATCACTGAAATGAAATGAGAAAGCAGAGCATCCTATTATTTGTAATCTAATTTCTGTTTCAAACTTTTATAGAGGTGCACGAGCATCAGTGTGGGAGAATTTTAAGAACAATCCCTTGTTCGACATCTCGACTGAGCACCCGACTACTTACTATGAAGACATGCAGAGAGCTGTTTTTTGCCTGTGTCCACTTGGATGGGCTCCGTGGAGTCCAAGATTGGTCGAAGCAGTTATATTTGGTTGCATCCCTGTGATCATAGCAGATGATATTGTCTTGCCATTTGCTGATGCAATACCATGGGAAGATATAGGAGTATTTGTAGCAGAGAAAGATGTCCCTAAATTGGATACTATTCTCACTTCGATTCCCATTGAAGAAATATTAAGGAAACAGAGATTACTCGCCAACCCTTCGATGAAACAAGCTATGTTATTCCCACAACCTGCTCAATCAAGGGACGCTTTCCATCAGATTTTGAATGGTCTTGCTCGCAAATTACCCCATGATAAGAGAGTGTACTTGAAGCCAGGCGAGAAGATCCTCAACTGGACGGCGGGTCCAGTGGGTGATCTCAAACCATGGTAGTCGCCACTTTTCGAGACGTTAGTAATCTGAAGTACAAAATTGTATACAAATTTCAATACTTTTTGCAGCTTGTAGGCTCTGTTGATTTAGATGCCAACTTGCCAAGAGATTGGGATGAATCTTGAAATAGTCTTTCTTTTTAATCATCATCATGCTATAATTGCCAAGAGTATTGCATCAAAGAGACTAGTAGTTCATTACTCTAAAATTTAACCTACCAATTACTGGATTGGATAGAGACCAGGAAAAAACCTCTAGAAAACAAAAAATTTATAATTTATTCACCGAGGATTATAATCAAGGCCCAATATCCAAAAATCATTGGACTAGAATTGGCGGGGTGTGCCAGGCCCAAGCAATAGTGCAACACCAGGGCGACACTCAAGAGCCCCAGTAGCAAGCTACTGTGGTGGGCTCTTCCCCTTAAAAAATTAATTTAATATCGTGTGAGCCAATGGCCCACATATCAGATATTAAACTGATAAGAACAGATACTACACTTGATCTTAGCCAAAAGGCCGAGAAAGGTATGATTATTTCATCGATGGGCCGGCTTTTTTATAGTACTCAAATTCCTCTCTCTTTTTCTCTAGACTCAATGTGGGACAACAAAGTGTGAAACTTTAAAATCATCAAACATTCCAATACATCCACAAAACGCCTTCGGATGAAGATTTCAACTGCTGGAAACTGTAAAGCAAAGCAGTACGGTGAAATCTCTTTTCGCTCCAGAATAAAATCCTGGTCTCCGACTGAAATCACAAACTACGTTGCACAAATTTTCTTAAAGATTGAGAGCTCGTTATCAATTCTTAGAGTTACAAAATTGAATTACTTAAGTTGGAGCTTAAGAAGAAGAGGGCGTATTACGGAATATCTTTTTCGTACGAACTTCGCCAAGATGATCAAGGCCAGCTAAAATTGACCTTGGAATTGAGTACCATTTTTCACCAAAATTTTATTTATTAAATTAACCACTTCTGTGAAATTAGTTCTCTGTGATCCGAACTCTCGCATATAGCTAAATTCGGAGTCGAAAAATAGCACATTTCCTGTACAAATATTGATTAGTACATACAGAGATTGGACATAGATGATAGATGAATATCAATGTCTCCAATACAAAGTAAATTTCTACCAAATTCAACGTTTTCTTTAGGGAGATTATATCCAAAAACGTGCTATGCAGCCCAGAAGAGGAAGAAGATACGATCAGATCACATTTAAGCATTTAAGTGTATTCACAAAACCAATGTATCACAGAGCTTACTTTAAAGTTTACACTTATCTTGTATTCGACGTTGCTAGCTAATTTATTCAAGATTCTATTGATTTGTTTTTGCGTTTTAGAATCAATTCTGAGCTTGGTTGGCATTTAAGCAATGAAATTTCTAGACTATTGATTTTTGTCATGTTTTAGAATCAATTCTGAGCTTGGACGGCATTTAAGCAATGAAAGGATCGAAAAGGAACTTGAGACAGTTGAGGTGTGAGGCTATGTCTGATATGAGAATAGTGTGTTCAAGTGGAAGAACAAGGGAACGAGGATGAATGCGCCTGATCTTTGTCGCAGGATTAGTGAAATCCATTCGATGGCCATTTACCTTCACGATCTTGCCCGATCATTGGCAAGAGGATCAATCATCTTGATTCAATTCCAATCCTGTAGTGAAAGAGATTAAGGCTTGTTTACTATTGAAAGAAAGCTCATTGATTTGATAATCTCAGTATTCCAGTACTGTGTTAAGAAGACTGAAAGTAGCAAGCCACTCTACACTGGCGGACCCAAGGGGGGTCCTGCCCCCCAACTTTTGAGGAATTGTTTTTTTTTTTTTAAATCATGTTTGTTTTTATAAAATCATGTTTGGTATCAATTGAAAGTAATTAACAATTAATTTTAATAACATATTTCATGGATTTCATAATTGTTTTAATTTTTATCAAAATTTACTAAAAATTTAATTTTAATCTCCACCAAATAGGGGCAAAATCATAATAAATTTAAATTTCGATAACATGTTAATTTAAAAAAAAATTCGACGATCATATGCTAATTGATCTACAAATGCTTATGTCATCTCAAAGTTTATTTCGAGAACTACATTATGGGCATATCGAATAGTCCAAACAAATATCAAAAATAGTTAAAAATACGTTAAACGTGAGTTTTAAAGAAAGATATCTAACTCGCATTTTTTTAAATTCAATTATTTCATTAACATTTATTATTTTTACGATACAAATTTCTCAATATAATTTTCATCATTTTATTAGGAAATTTTATATGAAATATGATATCAAAAATTTTCGAAATTTTACACCCAAAAAATTCATATCTTATATAAATTTTCGGATGTAAAATTAAATAGGGTATGATTTTTTGGACGTAAATTTTTTATTGTAAAATTTCTCCCAAGTTCTTTGAAAGTTCGATTGTACCCCCTAACTTTAATGTTCTGCGTCCGCTCCTGCCACTCTACTACTGCTGGAGCAGAGGCCAGATAGAAGGTTGCTCATCCAGTCAAGCAGATCCATTGTTTATGTGGCAGTGCAATGCAGATGAAAAAGTTAAGCCCTATATATTAATGCGCCTGATCTTTGTCGCAGGGAAGAAGAAATGAAAGAACAAGGGAACGAGGGTGAAACCTTTACGGGGCATAAAAAGGATAACAAGCATTAATAAGAATAGAAAAAAAAATTACAAAAACAAAAGAATCATCTTTTAAAACCCACCCTCTAGTGGGACAGGGACTAATTTGTTGTTCTCCAAACCAGAAAATATTTAGACTAGTTTTGGAACCATTGTGAAACCAAAAAACATTTGGGTCGGATTAAAATTTGATTTTAATATAAATTAAAGTCAAACAATTAATATTAATCATATCTTTTATGGGTCCCACATCTTTTCAACCACATATTTTAATCTAAATCTAAGTTAAAGTCAAACAATCAAATATTAACCACATCTTTTATGGGTCACACATCTTTTCAATCACACATTACAAAAATTTCTATCACAATCAACTAAAAATCTAATTTTAATTCTCACTAAACACCCTCTTACTATTTTTGGTGGGGGTGCGCCAAGCCCAATCTGTAGTGCAACACCAAGACGACGCTCAAGAGCCCAAGTAGCAAGCTACTGTGGTGGGCTATTCCCCTTAAAAAATTAAGGGAACAATATATAAATCAAGTTTTTAGTAAATACTATTTCAAAATTAAGAATATATGTTTTAAATTTCAAAAATTAGGTTTTCATTAAAATTTATTTATGATTTAATTAATTAATTATATTTTTAATTAATAAATATATAAATGTCACAGATATATGAAATTTGGTCACAATTCAAAAAATTTTAAGTCAAAATTCAAAAAATTTATAGGTCACAGTTGGTTCATCGGTCACAAATTAAAAATTTAAAAGTCACGACTTGTTCACGATCACAAATCACGAAATTTATGAGTCACACAACTTATTTTATGTTCACAAAATATCAAATTATAAGTCACAACTTGATTATAACTTAATAAAATGCGAGTCACGGTCACAATTTTTAGGTCACACATTATTAATTTGTCAAAAATTAATCAATTATTAGTCACAACACCATCTCAAACAAACCAACACCATTGTCACCACCTCCAACAACTATCACTTTCAACTTCAAAACTATCACCGCCAACAAAAGATCCATCGTCGCCTCACCACTGCCACCCATCGCTTCATCGAAACCACCATTGTCACATCCCGACCGTAAAACCATTCGCAGCCAACATCGCCATCACCACCACATCTCGATAATAAACCCATCTACAGCAAAACATCGCCGCTGCGCCCAACCACCACCACCACCACCACCACAATCCAAACACCACTAAATAATCAAATTCAAAATTATGTTTTGGTGGTGGATCCACCATAGATCCACCGCCTTACCACTGCCACCGCAAATCCACCACCACCGTTCACCACAGATCCACCACTATCGTCCAAAACATACCACAACCGCACACCACCACCACCACCACCACCATCTCCATTTATACCACACCCACAGCAAAACATGAGAAGTGGAGGACATAGAAGATATGAGAAGAAGAGTGGCTGCAACACCGCCGTGCGGCTTGGCGCCCGAAGCGACCTGTGATGGCGAAGGTGGAGTCCGGCTGCTTCGTGCGACTTCACTCCCACAACTTTGCATGGCTTACACTTCGACGCCCTCAGGTGGTGGTGTCGATGGGGTGGTGGCGGCAAGGATAGAGAGAGAGGGGAGAGAAAATGGGGTGGCATGAGAGAGAGAGAGAGAATGAAATAATTAGGGTTTGTGGTGAATGAGATAGGGTGTGTATATGAATTAATTTATAATATTATTATTAATA
>CAIGRB010097076.1:55908-96831 GCA_903798255.1 Fraxinus quadrangulata | reverse complement strand
TAAATTTATTCTTTTAGATTACATAACACAATGAGAAGCATTAATTCAATTAAAACATTGATCAATACAATTACACTAGAAAATTGGGAAAAAATTTGGAAAAATAAAACAAAATGCAAGAATCTAGAGAGAACTTTTAGCAGCAGCTCCTTGAATAAATGTAAGACCCACCATGAGAGCAATAAAAAATGTAATGACTGTGAATTTTGAAGAGAAAATAAACCTTTTATTTCTGGTTAAGAAAAAATAATGATTTTTGGAAGATAAAGAGTCAAATTAGTTATAGAGAGATGTAATGGCTGCGATACATTTATGTTATACATAAATGCATGTGATAAGTTTTATGTCATCTAATATAAAGGCCATTTATATAATTTTTTTTTAGAGATTTTTGTATTTTCAATTTTTATTAGTTTCTTGTGTTTCCCCACGATAATTCTAATTTAAAGAATTTCATAATATAATTTTTCGTTTTTCTTCAACCGATGAATTAACCTTACATAATTTGGGGTCCTTACTAGAGCGCTGTCTTAGGCGATCGCCTACCCCGCCTATAGTCAGGCCGACACTGGATTAAGATATCATGTAAATTCACTGCGTGCATATTATTTTTGCACAATATGCTACATGGGGTTGTATTCTTGATTTCGAAAGAGAGGTTGTGAAAAATTGAAAACCTATGCTTCCTTCTTGTTTATCTCCCTCTCGGTTCCCATTCCAACAAAAATTAGGACAATAATAACTAACAAGATTCATCACTCAAATTTTATGAACAGTGTCCTCCTTCAACTACCTGTGATGTTCTTTGTTAAAATAGATTTTTCTTTATTGAAGAAACCACTAATCTACAAGTGTAGTTGGATTTTAATTCTTTAAACTATCTATACAACCATGTACTAGCATATCAATTTTACTATACAAATATTAATGATAATGTACAACTACAAAGTAATAACAAACTAAGCATTGCTCCCAATATATTTGAAGTCTACAATGTGAATCTATTTCCACCATTCGGTTGAGTTCATTGCTGGATCTAGTGGAAGATCTAAAGCGTCTAGATGCTGAGCAACTACATTGTGCTATGTTAGTTTTGGTTCACGGGCATGTTCTATTGAGATTGTGTCTCTCTTCTGAAAGAGAGCCTATTTTGGCCTACGAAAAACATGTCTGAACTACTTAAGTTGTCCTCCTCTTAATTTATCCTCAACTGGCATATTTCTCATTTATTATGTAATCCATTTTAGTTTAACCACACATCATCTTAGCAATTCACCAAGTGTATCTTATGTAAATTTTGTTCTTTAAGAGTCCATTACTCAATACCATAACTCATAGAAGGTCTAATCATTATTCTGTAAACTGACCTCTTAAGCTTATCAATGACAGTGTATAATAGAATTTAATCTTTAATAAATTTGTCTCTTGCTTGTCATATTCCACCTTTTTGGGAATTGCGTATATAGGTATCCATCTGCGCTTCTTAGGTTGGAAATTAGGACTTACATATCTTATTTCTGCCACGATATTAAAATAATTTTCTCCTTTAATATGTAACTTTTCTCTGATTAAACACTGATTATTTTATCTACTTTATGTTTTTTTCCCCATATTTACATAGCCACATACTTTGCTTGTATAGTTATGCAGTGGAAATTTAAATAAGAACCGAAAGATTATCAATTAGCCTCTATTTTTAATTCTTCCTTCTTTGCTTGGATTTTTGCTGATCTTTTGTGGGGGCAGCTATTTCTTTTGATTTCCTCGCTCAAAGAACATTATGAAGCCATTGGAGTTTTCCTTTGTGTGTTCATGCTGAATTTTTGAATTTCCAAGTCTTGGCTGGAATATTTCTCAGTGATGAATTTTCCAGTATATCAGTTGTCTTCATCTTATAAGCCATGACAGCTTCTTTTTGCAGGGATAGAAATGGATGACGATGAACTTGCTCATTTTGTTGAGCATGTTGATAAAGACAATAATGGAATTATAACTTTTGAAGAATGGAGAGATTTTCTTCTGCTTTATCCACATGAGGCTACCATAGAAAACATATATCGCTACTGGGAAAGGGTATATCTTGTAGATATTGGTGAACAAGCCGTGATTCCTGAAGGCATCAGCAAGCATGTTCATGCAACCAAATATTTGATTGCAGGTGGAGTTGCAGGAGTTGCTTCTCGTACAACAACTGCACCTCTTGATCGCCTGAAGGTGGTTTTACAAGTACAAACTGATCATGCTGCTATTGTTCCTGCAGTTAAAAAAATATGGAAGGAAGGTGGCTTTTTGGGTTTTTTTCGGGGTAACGGGTTAAATGTGTTGAAAGTTGCACCAGAAAGTGCTATCAAGTTTTACACTTATGAAACATTGAAAACTATAATCGGAGATGCTAAAGGTGAAAAGCAGGAGGATATAGGAACCGTGGGGCGACTTGTTGCTGGTGGATTGGCTGGAGCTGTGGCACAAACTTCTATTTATCCGATGGATCTTGTGAAAACTCGATTACAAACTTATGCTTGTGAAAAAGGAAACGTGCCAAGTCTGGGGAAATTATCTAAAGATATTTGGGTTCAGGAGGGACCTCGAGCATTTTACAGAGGGTTGGTGCCATCTCTTCTTGGAATTATTCCTTATGCAGGCATTGACTTAACTGCCTATGAGACCTTGAAAGATATGTCCAAGAAATATATTCTTCATGACGGTGGTATTGTTTACATTTTCTGTGTTTCTGAGTACTTGTTCCGCTTGCTTGTCTTTTATTTCATCGGATGTGTCATGATCATTCCAATTGTAAAAACTTCCAATTTTATGCAGAACCTGGTCCTCTTGTTCAACTTGGTTGTGGAACAATTTCGGGAGCACTTGGGGCAACGTGTGTTTACCCTCTGCAGGTGATAAGAACGAGGTAAATTATTCAAATTTTCGTTCTTTGCTACTATTCAATTTTGTTTGTTGGGTCCAAGTTCACAGAATATACGTGATTTTACTTCCAGTAATGCTAACAAGTTATAGTTTTTAGAATGCAAGCTCAGAGCATGAATACAGATGCTGCGTACAGAGGGATGTCGGATGTATTCTATAGAACATTTCAGCGTGAAGGTTTAAGGGGATTCTATAAGGGACTATTCCCAAATCTTTTTAAAGTTGTACCAGCAGCAAGCATTACGTATCTGGTTTACGAGTCTATGAAAAAGAGTCTAGATCTCGAATAGGTGATGCTCAACTACAGCTATATGACACATTGGGAAAAAACACTGATGATGATGAAAGTTGGATAAGAATATTTTCGAAACTGATGGTCATTATTTAGACATAAATTAGATTTTTGATCCCCCTGGAGATAGCTGTGGGGATTGGATGATTAACGACGTTGAGATTTAAGGATACATAACGATGTCTGTGTTGAGTACTAGGTAATTGTTGTATACTTCTGCTACATACTCGCAGCATATACGAACCATTCGGAATTTGCCATTTTTGCTATAATAATAATCTTCGGATACATTTTTCCTGTTCAGGGTATCATTGAATGTAAGGATATTGTTGATTTATTTGCTCAATGGATGTGTGCTTTTCCTTGATTGACAGCAGTTTTTTTTATTTTTTATTTTCAAAAAAAGCATCTCAAAAGTGTGTGTATCTTTCTAGCAGTATCATTTTTATGTTTTTTGGTTTGTGCTTCGTAGTATGAAGCATGTTTGGCTGTGGTAAAAAGTTATTTTTCAGAAAGTATCTCAGGACTTTTAGGAAATAAGTATTGTCAGTTTAAGATGTGAGGGTGTTTGGTGGGGGATTGAAATTAGATTTTTAGTAGATCGTGATAGAAATTTTTGAAATGTGATTAAAAAGTTGTGAAATTCATGAAAGATGTGGTTAATATTGATTGTTTGAATTTGACTTATATTAAAATTAGATTCTAATCCAAAACAAACAGATTTTACAATATTTGAATTTGTGTTTGACACTTAAAAGTAAATAATCAACTTTTTCAAGCTTAGCCAAACACGATCCAAGAACGCAATGCATATATAGATGTTTGATCTTGACAACTGCAGCTTGTGAAGAGTGCCCTACTTTTTTGAATTCTCTGATTGATCCATGAGTATTAGTTTGCAGCTGTAGAGTATGCTGTATGCAAACCGTTTACTGTTTGAAAACCCGATCTAGCTCGTACCAAATCTTTCATTTAGTAGTAGACTTTGTCCAAAATTTTCATTTGAGTCACCGTAAATACCAAATCTTTAAAAAATTTGTAGCTCAAGTATAATAAGGTTATTTTAGACATAACACATTTCTCCTATTAAATCAAAAATTAAAAAAAAAAACAAAATCCCACCCACCTCATCCCATCCCATCCCATCCCATCCCATCTTCTTCTTCCCCAAACACACACATGGAGCTCAAGTTTGCTATTAAATGAAAATTTTGGTATATTGACTGTAATTCGCGTAAAATGTATGATTGAAAATGAATTTGCGAATAATTGTGATGGTCCGGTGTGTCTAAATCATTGAATGGTGCCGATTAACTTTTCTTCATCTGCATTAAATATTAATAAATAAATTCATGGCAGTGGAGTGGACCTTTCTTTCTTACTTTTTGTTGTATTATATTTGTTGAAAGTATAAATTGTCGTTTTAATCCAGTGGAAAAGACGTGAAAAATATTCTGTTGACCCTTCGAATTACGGAGCGACATCTCGAGCTTTCACTTCTTATTTTACTCGTACACCTTACTTGTCATTTTCATAAAGAAATAATTTGAATAAAATATTTAAAAATCCACAATTTTTTCAGTAAGAATAAACAGATCAGTTATGTGCCTTAATCAGTGGGAGCACATGGTTTATATAATCCCGGTTTGACATTCAATATTTAAAAAAAAAAAAATTAATTCTCATACTTATTTTCAATTATATATTTACACAACAAAATATTTTACATGTAAATTTAAAAAAAATCATTATTCAAAACTTTATTTTCTCAAAATAATGGCCAGGGGCATAATTAACATGACAAGCTGAATGAATGGATCACATTGATGAACAATAAAGAGTAAATGGAGCTAGGCTAAGTTTAAAAAGTTAAGTAACTAAGTTCTAGCATAAATACTTTTTAGAATAATGATAAGTGCACATTTTTTTTGTTTACATCTTTGGGTAAATTTCATTGAAGTTTAAGAAGTGTTGGACAGGAAAGTGTGTGTGTGTGTGTGTTTTTTTTTTTTCAAAACTATCCAATCATGTATCTTCATTTGGTATAATGTAAAAAAGAGAACAAAATAAGTGAGATGCTACGTGTACAAAAAATGTTTGACGGAATTTTTTACAGGGGAATACTTGACTGTTTTTCATTGATTTTTGGCAAAATCAACAAAAAAAGGCACCATACAGGTGCTGCCATCGTAGCACCTATAAGGCGCCTGTACATATTTCGTTGTACACTGGGGAAAATCCACAAAATAATAATGAGTCAACTATATAAACCTGTTGGATCTTTCATTGCCCGTCAAAATTTGTAGAGAGCATGCAATAAGAGAAGAGAAAGAATACTTATTTCATTAGTAAAGTTTCCAACTGTCCTCAAGGGCTTCCAATATTCCACTATGCTGCTGCTATGAACATCCTAGCAATGGAGTATTGGAAGACTTGAGGACCGTTGAATACACATTTCTTTCATCGAGGTAAATCGGGTCGAGCCATCTAGATTACAAAAGGTACGTGAAAATAAGAAATCGAATATATATAGTAACTACTATAAATAAGATTTTTACTTCTTTTCTTGTGTATTGTATAAAGATAATTATTTTACGAAATCAGGTTATGCAATTTCTTTTAATTTCCCTAGTGATTTATGTTAAAATTATCCCAAATTATAGGGTTTTGATCATTATCATCTAGACAAAACTTATAATGTTTTCTATCCTCTACTGGGTGTTGCAAATTATTTAATTGTAAGTCAAGGCTCAAATTAGGGTTCATAAATTATTTTCAGGCTGGGCGTAGATTGAAAAGTTCTGGTGTAATTAATGTTTGATTCGTGGATTTTTCTTCTCTTCTCCTTTTTTTTTTTTTAATACACCAATTGGACATTATTAAAGATTAAAATTTAGAAAATACAATTTTAAGAGATTTGTCGAATATTGTATTCTTCCCACATAAATCAGGTCGAACCTGATAAAAGCTATATAAAGAGATCTCTCAAAATAAATAAATTGTACTCTACCAACTCAATTTATGAAAATTTCTTTTAAACTCGTGCTTCATATTCGAATTACTGCAATTAGGGTTTCAGGCATAGTAGAAAGAAAAATCTAGACTATTTCTACAGCCATGTTACAACTAATTAGGCATTGAATTTATTTATTTATTTATTATTTTTTAAATTTTTTGCACCTTTTGTATATATACGTGAATCAGACATTAAAAAAAATACGTATCTAGCATGTGGCCTGCTGTCTAGTCCAATCTAATACCAAGTTGTCGTGTTTTATTATTCATAAAAAATTGTCACCCACGAAGTGAGTGTCTTCACACACTGAAGATTTCTTATCTTAATTGCCCCTTCAGATCGAACAATTAAATATCGCATTTTTTTAAATCGGATTTTGAGTTGTGATTTTTTTTTTCTTTTTCCCATCAGTAAAAAATGGAGGATTTGAATTATGCAAAACGCGTGGATGTTATTGATAGGAAGCTTCGTTTCTCGGCTCTACTTCCGACGATGTGGTACGACATTGTATATTGATGTATTTCTTTCGGTGAGACACATAATAGATCGATGTGAACATCATGATCTGTCTCGTAACAAAACAAATTCAAAATATTGTCTTATTCAAAACTCCAATTATGACATCCCTTCTCTCCCATTTCACACCTCGGAACGATTCGGAATTGTCTTTCGCTCCAAGACATAACTTGTATCCATGCGCTTTCACCTAAGCTGCGCAGAAAAGGCCCAAACCCAATCCCAGGGATCATTGAAGCTTCATAACGATGGAAAATAAATAGGCACTCAAAACAAGTACATGTTCGAACATCATTAACCAACTCCTTATCAACCTTTGTACTCAGCTACCAAATTTATTTTGTACACGGTTTTGATTTAAATTATTTGGATCTATTGTTTTAATTGGACGTTAATTTGTTTTATGTTTTTTTAAATTTTGATTTATGTATAAATTCTACGCATCATTTGATGATACATTCGAAGGGGAGTGGATTGTATCTGAGAAAGAGGATTACAAAGGTGAGATTTTATTGGACCTGTAACGAATACCGTTAGATTTTCATCTGTTGTTAGTCGTTAAAAGTTCACTGATTTGTTCATAGGAATTCAGTATTGCTGTGCATGTTCCTTTATCAAAATCATTTTCTAACCAGAGGGGCTCCGCTGCTTATTCACAACGATCCTTCTTTAGTTAGAATTCGTTTTTCCTTTATAGCATTAAGGTGCTTACAGCACTATTAGTCAAGTCAGTGTTGGTATGATGATTATGGTCTTCTTGTGAGTGATAAGGCCAAGAAGTACGCTATTGTAAAGGAACTTGACGAACCTATTGATCTCAACGATGGGACTGTTGTCCTTCATTATGGGGTTCGCCTTCGGAACGGCCTTGAATGCGGTGGTGCTTATATCAAATACCTCCGTCACCAGGACGTTGGATGGATTCCCAAGGAATTTGATAACGAATCACCTTATACAATGATGTTTGGTCCTGATAAATGTGGAGCAACAAACAAGGTTCACTCATCTTCAAGCACAAGAACCCCAATAGTTGAGAGTATATTGAACATCGTCTCAATTATCCACCATCAGTGCCTTCTGACAAAATGACCCAAGCCATCCTGAAACTTGATAATTAGTTGAGAATCTTGGTCGATGGGGAAGAGAAAACGAAGGCTAACTTCCTCTCAGATGATGGCTTTGAGCCACCACTTGCCCCTCCTAAAACTATTCCAGACCCAGACGATAAGAAGCCTGAGGGATTGGGATGAAAGAGCGAAATTCCAACAAACCAGATGACTGGGACGAGGATGCTCCAATGGACATTGAGGATGAGTACGCTGTGAAACCTGAGGGTGGTTGGATGATGAGCTTGAGGAGATTGATGATCCCAAGGCTACAAAACCAGAAGATTGGGGTGAAGAAAACTGAACCCATCTATGTTGCTCTCTATAAGTAATATGTTCCTCACATGCTGCTAGGTCCGTGGATTCTATAAGAGCCAACTCATCACATGTCGAAGTTCTGTAAAACTCAAGAATGCTCATATTCTTTATTCCAATATGAGTAATTTTTACCCTTTAATCTGACATTAACTGATTGAAGTGAATCATTCCTTTAATAATAAGTAATTTTTTTTTCTTTTCCTTGTTCTTTTTTGGAAGTAGATGTTTGTTTGATATTATTATGATTCCTTAAATAAGTAAAAAATCGATTTCAAAATTAAAATAATAATAATAATAATAATCGAGCCGGCCAAGTTGAAGCAATATTTTTTTCAAATGTCGGGATAGTAGAGATGTTTTGAAAAAAGTACAAATGGATCCCTAACTTTTATTAATAATATTTAATTTAATTTAATTAATATATTATTATAGAAAAGTTCAATTATTGTGTCTTAATTGTATGTAATTGCTTGTGAGTTATGAGAATTTAAATAAAGATTAAGATATAGAAGTAAATAAATGACTTGTAAATGGCCTTCAATCTTTATTTTTATTTTTTTATAGATTACCATGAAAACACCGATAAACACTAACTTGCGAATTATGTGTTCTTTACTTTCTTTATCAAATAATAAAAAAAATGATAAATGAAATATGAAGAATAATATTGGATCTCGAATATTTGTAATTAATAAATGAATATATTTCAGCAAAAGGAAGTTGCAATCGCGAATCAAGCTCGATCATTTCCAGATCAAGCTCAAGTATGATTTTTAGCAGCATCATTATCTATTAAAAATGAATTTAAATTTCAAGTTCCTAATTTATCTTCCTTTTGTTTTTTCAATCATAAATTTTTCGAAATAGCTTGTACATGTCTTCTTTGCAAGATTTCATACTTACTGCAAAGTCCCCTTTCTGAATTACTACGTGCTAAAGGAAAATAAAATGACCAATGGTTAGGGCATTTATACCTTGTGTTGAATTACGACCTATCGTTCTAATCTTGACAATGACATCCCCTTATGAATTTTTTAGTGCACAATTAGTCCTTCCCACCTGATGATGCCCTAATTTGATTGGCTCGAGCATATGTGCCCGAGGAGTATTCGTTCAGTTTTATCCCAACACGTTATGACGTCTTCAGTCAAAACTCCTCGGGATCGCTTCTCCTGGGCCTTTGAGGCCTAACTCGAGGGCACTACTAAAATATCATACCAAGCAGTCCCTAATCTTCCAGGTCTCTACTTCGTGCCGAGATTTGTCCTACCCTAGGTACAACGTCTCGCTGGTAATATGTTACCTCAATCGGATAGGGTTCTACCACCAGAATCTCACCCCTATCCAAACACGTGCACAACGCAAAACCAATTCAGTTATGACTTCCAATGGTACTAGAACTCCTAGGAATCTCAACGTCGTAGTCCTACTAGGAGTCCCCCACCTACCTCTATAAATACATCATTGTCATTCATTATCCAAGTAAGTTTTTAACATAATTCACAGCGTATATATTCTCTCAAATTCTCTCTCTGACTTAAGCATTAGAGGGGTGACGAGGACACACCTCGACGCCTTTGTTTCAGGTACCAGAAGGTCTCATTCGTACTCATTTTCAATCGTCGGTCTCGAAAATCAACATGTACGATTTTTGGTAGCATCACCACCCATTGTCGTCCAATATTGCCATTTGTTGCTCGCGTCAATCATACCAAATTTGGAAGGGTGATTTTGTCACTTCATTATTGTGACCATATATATACACGTAACCAATCCTCAACTTTTTAAAAAGTAAGTTGACCTCTTATCTTTTAACATAATTACATAGCGACCATTTGGACGCCATTCTTCTCGTATTTTAATAAAAAAATTTCAACGCTGTAACAGTAATTTGCAGTCAATCCAGCAACAATATTTGACAATTTCACAAGTAGGCGTCTTTTTCTACATTTTCCAAAATGCCATACGTTAATAGATTGAATGTTATAGTTAAGGGGCAAAATGATATTTTCTTTAAAAAATTTAATTAGTTTGTGAGAAATCAGTCAATAAAGGCTGCAACTCCCCTTCCGAATTCTTAAGCACAAAAGTGAGGAGCTGATGTCCGTTTTATCTCCTCCTCAGAATACGTTGCTAGATGGTGTAGAGACAAACTGAGATCTGCAAATTCTATCTAGGTAAGAATTTCCTTTTTCAGGTTTTATGATGCGCACATACTGCTCCAGTTTTTCTGTTCTTCAAAAAATATTAATGCGTGCCCATATAAATAAATAAATGTAAAAGAAGAAGAAATCTTGAATCCAGAAAATTTTATTAGGGATGTGCAGAAATTGTATTAGTAGCCTTGGATTTTGTGACCAATGACTTGAATTGTTCCATTAGCTGGGGTTAGAGAATGATAGGAATACATTTATATATTAATTTGATAACAGTTTGATATTTAGTGCATGAGAAATGTTTGATGGGTAGCCTGTGTGGCATCACCGACTGGTTTTTGTAGCTTTTGATTTGAACAGATTTATCAATCCTCAAGTACTAGCACCTTTAACTTTTTTTGAATAGAGAATATGTTCAAGGTGTAAAATGCTTATAAAATTTTGATTGTTTAAATTAGCAATCGATTGTACTAGTTTAGTAATTTAACTTTAACATTGCCTAGTGGATGGAAGATTTAGGGGTTGGCACGATGGTGAGCTGCGTAGTTATTACAGCATAAATGGATGAAGGAAATGGAAGAAGTTTAAGTTAGTCTCTGTGGGTTTTGCTGCATAATAGTTTATTAATAGGCATTAATTTACGCATTCTTTATGTTGAAGTTTTTATCTTTATTAGGTTTGGCATTAACTTACAAATTGATCACTCTTGTTATTTAGATTTGACTAGGAGGACTTGAAGTGAATATTTGAAGAGTTTCTCAATATCGTACATTTTGGGAACTTGAGGCAAGTGATTAGGGTCATCCTTCTATTTGTTTTCCATATCAAACATATCCATTTTCTTGCAATCATTGTATTCTGCAAGATGGGATTATCTGAATCTCTATTGCATCTCATATGACTACTGGAAGCTCTATTTTTGCTAAATAATATCTCTATTATTTGATATTCTGAAAAAAGTTGTTTTTGAATATCCTATGCTACTGCATTTTATTTTGAGTTATGTTTGATCCGAAAGGCTTACTAGGGACTACTGCTGAATTGTGGTAAACCCTCTCCTTGCTTAGAGGACTGTTGGAGTTTATGCTTATGCAAGAGATAAATTTTGTGGAGACTCATAAGCTTTGTTATTAATTTCTCAAGGACTGTATTTTGAGATTTTCCAGAAAGATATGTATTGATATTGTCGAATTCTTCTTTTCCATTTCATGTTGCCAGTATTTGATGCACTTGAAGGTTACATGTTCAAGATGCATTGCTAATTTATTCTTCAAATTTTGTATGACTACATCATGATGTACCATTGAAGAGTTTCATTGTTAAGAATAGATACAATACTCTTTTCTTTATAGGGTCTTCATCGTACACAGACATGCTCAAGGTCCCCGATCACCAGGTTGCTGGACACAGAGCTGGTAATGGGAAGCTTGGTCCCCTTATAGATGATTCCGGACGTTTCTACAAGCCTCTTCAGGGTGATGGGCGCGGATCCAATGAAGTTTCTTTCTATGCATCATTTTCTTCAGACACAAGGATCCCGGGCCACATACGCAGATTCTTTCCAAATTTTTATGGCACTCAGCTTGTAGAGGCCTCCGATGGATCTGGCTTGCAACCTCATCTAGTTTTGCACGATCTTACTTTAGGTCGAGTCAATCCATCAATAATGGACATTAAAATTGGTTCAAGAACTTGGCCTCCTCAAGCAACCGAGGATTACATCCGTAAGTGTTTGAAGAAAGATAGAGAAAGTTCTAGCATTCCATTAGGATTCAGGTTTTCAGGGTTGCAAATTTATGAAAGCAGAGAATCGGGATTCTGGAAGCCTGGGAAGAGGTCTATTAAGTGTCTTTCAGCTGATGAAGTTAAATTAATTCTGAGAAAGTTTGTTTCTTCTCACGCGTCTGAAGAAATGGATTCAAAACCAGATTGTGCTTTTGCGTCAGTTGTTTATGGTGGTTCAGCTGGTATTTTAGCACAGTTATTGGAGTTAAAAGCTTGGTTTGAGGATCAAACCATTTATCATTTTTATTCTTGTTCTGTTCTTATGACATACGAAGAGGAGCTAATATCAAATGGAAAGAGCCCAAATGCAGAGATCAAGCTCATTGATTTTGCACACGTTGTTGAAGGCAAGGGCGTTATTGACCACAACTTCTTGGGTGGGCTCTGCTCGTTAATAAAGTTCATTTCTGAGATCCTTACCATGCCAGACGAGTGCACAACTGAATCTTCTTCAGAAGATTTTCAGAAGAATAGGATTTCTGAGGATGGTACTCCTTGAACAATGGATATTGATCAGTTAGGTGCACTTGATATTTTTTTAGTGACAGGATCTTAATGGAAGTATGGAATGAAGATTGTAAAACTTTTTCGACTGAAATTATTCCCCGATGAATTTCAAACTTCATGCTGCTATTTTACTTCCGTTACAATGTTTGTCATTTTAGTATTATTGTTTATTTAATGGACATTAGCAGTTGTTATTAGTATTACTGTTTTTATCTGGAAATCCAGGAAGAAAAGGGATGGACCATACCCATTTATTTTTTCCTCATGGGAATTTTGGATTAAAAGCAAACCAGGAGAAAATGGTCAACTTGGTATCTCACACAAGGACAGCCAACCTTCCAGATAAGTAATAATCAATTTTCTTTCAAGCAATTGTTTTTACAACATAAGCAACTTTCTTAATCAGTAGTGAAGTGAACTCCAAGCTTCAAAATAGTTTACTTCTGCTTGTCCCAACCAAAAATACCTGCTATATATGCTTCACACGTAAAAATGCAGAAACTAGATAATCCACCATAACCCCCCACCACATCCCCACCCAGAAAGAGAAAAGAAATGAAGAACTCCAGTCTTTCTCTTGGCATTGCTTGCTTACTGCGTTTTTATATTTGCACCAAACTGTGCTGCGCGGGAGATGTGGATAATCTTCACGATATATGTCCAACAGATACAAAAGATCAAAGAATCTTTATTAATGGCTTTCTGTGCAAGAATCCTGCCAACATAACAGCATCTGATTTCAAATCCTCATTGCTGAACCAAGGTGGTGACACGGATAACTTTTATCGTTCGTCTATGAACATAATTACTGCAGCAGAGTTTCCCGGACTCAACACCCTCGGATTATCAGCTTCCAGGACTGACATAGAAGATGATGGAATGGTAGAGTTGAACCACTTTATTTAAAAGCTTAATCTATTAGTCATAGATGACGTTATTTATTTAAAATCTTGTCTTCAACATACCTCATACGGAGCCCCAATTGATTTTTTTCGTCAAAGACTTAATGTGTACATACAATTTTCATAAATCGGTAGCAACAAGACTTGATACATTTATTTGCTTTGACGGTTAAGATGGAGATGAATTTATTCATTTTAATCTTTGTTTTCAACATGTCCCATCACTTAAGGCCGAATTCATTTTTTTTACAGTACGCTTGATTGATGTGCACAATTTCATAAATGTATGGCAGTGATACTTGATCCCAAGACTTTTACAACTTTAATACTATGTTAAATTACATTATCTAAAAGTTTAAGTTGTTAGAAAATTGATGATTTGTTTATTAAACTTAGTCTTCAACATACTTTCACATGTAGACCGAGTTTATTTTTTCATTAAGCCCCGACTAGGTAAGCCCAGTCCATGGTGGACGCGGCCCTAATAACTTGTGGTATGGATCTGCCAGCCTCTATTGTTGCCCATTTTAGGCCGCCTCTAGGGACCTAAGGTCGTGCTGGGCCGACCTGCTTGATATTCTTAAATAAGTGTCTTAAAAATGGAATGCAAATCCGTTAATAGAAATATGTTAAAGTTCACCATGCTGGACTCGAGTTTTTGGTCCTCGAGATTTTTTGGTGTTCCTGGCCTAAGACTCTAGAAAACCAGGTCTCGTCGGCTTTTTACACCTCTATGCCTGACACTTGCACAATTTTATATTATGTTGTTGAAGCATCTTGTTTAGAGCTTAAGATGTAGAGAGCGAGTGAATATAATTATCTAAAATCTCGTCTTTTCATCAGGTGGCTCCACATTCTCATCCAAGGGCTTCCGAAATGATGTTTGTGAGCACTGGTGTTGTTATAGCAGGATTTGTAGATTCCAACAACCAGGTTTTTCAGAAAGTTCTGAATGAAGGTGATGCCTTTGTGTTTCCAAGAGGTCTTCTGCACTTTTGTTTCAATGCAGGTTTGGAGAATGCCACTATTTTCTCTGTTCTAAACAGCCAGAATCCAGGGCTAATAAGCATGTCAGGTTCCATGTTTGCACCCAATGATTCAAAGGCCATGAAAATGCTAATGAAGAAATTAATTTCTCTTTCTTCACTGGATTTGGATCGCATTGATATGAATTTGTTTTCGAATTAAGCTTGTGAAGATAATTTCAATATCAGTGTGCAGATAGTTTTATAACTTATTTTTGGCCATGCATGTGATGTAAACTGTAACTTACCTTTGAACCGTTATTATTGGCTTTTATCTATTTTTCTAATCAACTTATGTCTTTATTGTGTAAAAATTTCGAAGGCTCCTTATATTTTAAATTTAAAACAACAATAAAACAGTTGACATCAAAATCCATAACCTTCCTTTTAGAGGAGTTAAAAATAGTATAATCGCGCCAACCTGGTGTTTCATGGATTTGACTGATAAAAGGCTTAAGTTTAGTGCGTATGTGGTGGTATTGTGTTACAGAGTTCAAATCAGTCTAATACTCTCAACATAATGTTACATTTGCATGCCTTCCCCACTTTCCATTCTCATTTCTCCATGATTCTCTTATTATTTATTTCTCTCTTTTTTTTTCGTAATGCCATGTGATTTTCGTGTTAAGGGATGAATCTCCTCATCAAATAAAGTTGTAATT
Source organism: Fraxinus quadrangulata (assembly GCA_903798255.1). Taxonomy (NCBI): domain Eukaryota; kingdom Viridiplantae; phylum Streptophyta; class Magnoliopsida; order Lamiales; family Oleaceae; genus Fraxinus; species Fraxinus quadrangulata. Next base: position 81,621 of record CAIGRB010097076.1, on the reverse strand, counting down.
TTCTCTTTTGACAGACTCAGCATGATAAATTAATGTTATAGAGAAATTGAAATATCATTTGTTGGATTGTGATACCATTCTTGTCAATTGCATACAAACCATTTGGGCGATGATGAAATGGGCTTGGCCCAATTGCTAGAAATATTATTTCAACCAAATAAGCATTGCTCAATAACTCAAGGAAACCGGCCCAAAACCCAGCCCAATCTATCGCCACGTGTGCTGCTCTGGACCCTTGATTTCATGGTTGATCTTCGGTGATTGTGAAGTGTATATATACCAGCTGAATGGTCACTTGAGCCCTAATGTTTCATTATGTTTTTTGCTTCGTGTGTTAAAGACTTCTGGGGTTTTTTTCCTTTGTGGTTTTCTTCTCTTGATTCTCTATTTAGATTTTGTGTGAATAGATTAAGCCCCTGTTTGACACCCATTTTGGGTATAAAAAAAAATTTGGAATAGTGATTGATGGAAGATTGTGTGGTTAAAAAGTAAGGAGAATTTTTGGGTTTATGTGTAATATTATTTTATTGATAGAATGTGTGGTTGAAATAGAATGAGAAATAAAATGGGTTTGTTTGACACCCATTTTGGGTATAAAAAAAATTTTGGAATAGTGATTGATGGAAGATTGTGTGGTTAAAAAGTAAGGAGAATTTTTGGATTTATGTGTAATATTATTTTATTGATAGAATGTGTGGTTGAAATAGAATGAGAAATAAAATGGGTTTCAAACAGGGGCTAAAACTTCTGGTTTTGATCATCAATTTTTGTGATTGTGGTCTTTGTGGTCATTCGATTTGAGAGTTGAGATGAGTTAGCTGTGTAATCTTGAACCATTGAGTAGCTATGTTATGCGATTTCTTTAGGGTTTATTGGTGTCTTTGTGGCTGTTTCCTTGTACAGAAGGGTACAATATGTTTTGTATTCTGAGCCCAAATAATAAGCGATTCATTGGTGTTCTTGTAGATTGTAATTTCAATTTTCAACATCATCATTCATTTGTCCTTCTCTTTTAAATGCCATTTGTGTGTGGGGCGTAATTTTACTAATTTTTTCTTATTTTTCCCTTGTTAGGCCTCATTTTGTAAAATTCATTTTTTTTCAAACTCATTTTCAATTACATTTTATGGGAGTCGCAATTTTTGTCAAATTTTGAATGACGTATTTTATCAACTTCTATCAAAATTTATTAAAAATTTAATTTTTAACTAACTAAATAGGGACTTAATGATTTTTTAACAACTATTTTATAGTTCTATGTGTGTTGAAATCTCTCTACAAATTCAAAAATGATCATTTTCACAAAAAAAATAATAATAAATAAATAAATCGACATATCTTGTTTATTATTGTGATAGTTAATCCTATTACTTCTAGTTCTACGATTTCCTCGTTTAAAAAAATGTGGGGCATATGGTATCATTCTCCAAGATTCTCTCATTGTTTATTTATTTATTTTCTAATGCCATGTGATTTTTTTGTTAGGGATGAATTTCTACATGAAATAAAGATGAAAATATTAATCAATATATAAGTATTCATCTTTTAAGATGGAACTCTAAATCTTAATATTTCACTATCTTCTTCTTCTTTCAAGAAAATCGTGCACGCATAGTTTTACTAAAATATCCTTATTTTAGTGTTTTCAAAAACTATTTTATAATTTTCTCCCAAATACAAAAAAGACTCAAAATATGTGTCAAATTTTGACCCGAACCTCAGAAAAGGGGTAGGGTTGTTTTGGTTTTGGCAATAATGGGGGTTGGTATGGTTGGACTTCGGAGAAAGTGGTGCCCGCGTTTGTGTGTGCTGTAATGCATAATCAATCTAAATTGCTTATTCCGCGTCTATCATTCTCTCCGATTTTTTCTTTATAGATAATAGTATTAGCCATTCGGATAAGCATGGCAAGAATAGCAAAGTCAAACACCACTAATCTGAAAGCTAAGGCATAGCTCTAATTGCCAAAAGATTTTTTGTGGGATGGCTTCCAGTCTATCACGCAAGAACCCTGCTTGGAGTACTGGGATTTTTACCAGGCTTTAACAGAGACATATTTGGCTGATACTCATTGGCAATCGAAAAAGAAGAAGAAAAAAAAAAAAACTGTCCATTCAAGGCTGCCATTTTAGCTCTGTAAACTGTTCCATGACAATTTACCTTGTACACGGGGCTAAATCCATCACACAAATGTGATATAGATGGTACAGGTTTTAGGGTGAGGTGGGGTTGACTACAAGCTTGATTGTTGAAATATTGTCATTTATGGGAGAGTGAGTCCATCTTAACAGATTTCATTGCATTTTCAAGATTCGAATTATTGGCATTTCCTCAAATAGTGACTTAAGTTGAATACTCATATCAATTCTTCCATAAAGGACAGTACATAAATTAACGATTCGAACAAAGAGGTCAAGTCGTTAAAAAAAATCATATTTTATGTAACGATTCAGATCTCGTGTTCGACCATTCTCTTACATACCATCCACTTTGAGAGGACATCGCCCTCTTACCTCACACTTTTTGTCGCGTTTTCTAAAGATTCGAACACATGAAAACTCCTTAAGAAAGATTTAAGTTGAATTTTGGTATCAATTGAACAACTATAAATACTGCCCAATATGTTCTAAGCCAAAATCTGCTACCACAATTTTTTGTTATTGGTTCGATAAGGTAAATTGGCACTATACATTACTAGATAATATTAACTAGAACTATATTTTATGCATTATATTATTCAGTCTTTATCACGCGTAATAAACGTTGCCATTAACTTCTTGTTATGACCACGTAGAGCTTTATAAGTATCAAAAGTCTTTTATGAGTTGGAATCCATTGGGTTGGGGGTGGAGGTGGTAGGGACCAAGGCTAACATCAACTTGATTGACAAAAGACGATACGGTACTAAAGAGAGAATTTTCGAGCCAAAGTCTACTACCAAAAAAAAAAATTATTGAATTTGTTATGGTGGATTGTATGATATTAGATTTTTTTTTCTTTGTTTTTTTTTTAAATGGAAGAACAAGAAGTTACAATATTATGCCCGTGTTTGATAGGAATTTTAATCTAAATCAAAATTAAAATTCAATTTGAACTACGTATTTTATGGAATCTACAATTTTTCAACCACACATTTCATCATTTTTTTTTTATCAAAATCTACTAAAAATCTAAATTTAATCCCTACCCAACAGGACTATTTATATTGCTTCATTCTTATTCCGATCGCATAAAACGTCGTTAATTTTTCAAATAGTATGTTGCCTATTTTACAACTAAAAAGCCACAAATTGCATAGGTTCGAGTTTAGTTTGTGACATATCACTTCTATTTACAAATTGTTTTTGGCGTATTTCAATATTACAATTGCTTTGTCAAACTAGCTCTAAATATACTTTTTTGCACATTTAGTTAAAGGACAAATGTCGAACTCCCTCCAAATTATGCATTGTATTTTATCACTTTCATTAATTAATAAAGAATATCGTTATATGTACAATCTTGATCATTCTCGTGTGATATGACAGTTGAAATGATGCGAACAATTACTTAAGTAGACATGAGATTTTTTTTGAATCAAACTTGGTGTACACTCAAAGCGTACGCCAAGTTTGACAACCCCCTCACAATAGGGAGGGGGGCCGCTTCCTTCCTCCCCTCCCTATTCATTTTTGATTCATTTTTTTATTGACTTTATCATTTAATAACAACTCACATGAGAATCATACTCAACTTGTATATATAGCATTACTCGTAAATAAAATATACCAGTGTTCATATAAAAAAATGAAAAAATGTTTGTTTTCTACTTCCATTATCTACAACTCTCAAATGCCTTAACAAGAATAATTTGTGTCCAACCTAGCTCAGTACATGTTTGGTTGAAATTATAATCTCACTATGATTTGAAGTTAAAATCAAATATTAATTTAATTATACATTTCGAGGTACCTATTACTCGTACGATATTTGGAGTTTTATGTAAGCTGACGTTGAGGTTTGAAATCAGAAGAACAAATTTCAAATTTGTTACGATTCGTCACATGGCGATGCAGTAATGGATCTTGGAAGCATATGGATATCTAGAAACCCAACTACCCACCAACAACAACAAAAAAAAAGTAACCAAATAATACATACATTTCTGGGCCAATAAATATGCCAATGGTTGGTGAAATTCTCCATTTCCACCTTCCATGACTGGACCACTATCTTTTACAACTTATAAGTGATAATAGATTAAAAAAAACTAATCAAATTGGGACCCACAAGTTATCTTTGCTTATGCAAGCATGATATCTTGTGAGTTCATTACTCGTCAAAAATTATCTATACTTAACCAAAGAAACTTATATAGAATATCCACCTTCAGTGGTCAGGGGTGTTCATCTTTAATAACATCTGTACATAGGGATCGGTGCCCAGCCATCCAATATATTTGCCACTTGTCAGTCGAAAACTCAAAAGTTCTCTTTATGGAATTCAAATTTGGAAGAGGTCTTGTGAGAAAAAGCAGAGGCAAGTTGTCTTAATTCTTTCACAGGTGGTGGCGCCCCACAATAGAATACCCCTGCAAATATCGACGGAAGAAAACTCCATTAAAATTCAAATTAAGAAAAGTATTAGTAGGCTGCTGATAAAGTATTGGTCCAACTCTTGACACGAAAATATCAACTACTCCTATTATAGAACGTGTAAATGAAGTGTGTAAGGTTTAGATTTGTTCAGGAACTTACCAACTGTCTTATTGGCGTGATTAAGGGCGATGCGCTTGTAGACAGTACGCCAATTAGGCTTGGCAAAGTGAGACTTGACTCGAGTTCCAGAGACGACGTCTACTCCATTTTTGGCATGGTTGAGGGATTGAAGCATAGTAATTAGAGCTGAACGAGCATCGCCTTCTTCGTAAACACTGGTGCAGTAATTGTGCATTTCTATTACTCCCTTGTGGTCCATTTCCCCGACCTCATTCATAACTCCTTTGAACCAATCAAAAGAACCTTGTTCCCTTGTAACCCAATAGAAGTATGCCCTATTCGTTCTAAAGTTATTTATACGCTCTGATCCCGACTTTCTATTCGGCGTTAAATGGCTAGCATTGGGTGGTGTAGCAGGGTTGTTGGTGGCGGCTCCTTCACTTCCCTCCTCCAAACCATTCTCTTGATCCTCCATCGCCTTCATGTTGTTCATAATGTCTTTGATGACGCTAATCATCGGTGTTGCGCCAATACCAAGCCCGACAAGCAACACAACATCATACTTTTTGTAGTCTTGAGTTGGCGCTCCATATGGACCATCTATTAACACTCTTGGGAAACTGCGTAACAACATAATTAGATTCATTTTCTTGAAAATCTAACATTGTAAAGAAGGAAAATGTGACTACTCCAATTCAGTCCCACACCAAGTTAAGGCTTGACTTGCAGATTTGTAATTATTTAGGCACCAGCCCCCTTATAAGCAAGTTTTAAGGGCGACAATAGTTGCGGATGGGGTAACTTAGAGAGAACTACTACCCGTAAGGACTAGTTTCGGTCAATTTTAAAAATAAGTTTTACTCTACATGGTCGTGACGCATTAAAATGAATTTTGAACTAAGATTGAATCAAAAGTACCGTCTTTGAATGTTTCCTAGATGCAATGTGCACACATTTAATCAAAAGTGCAGCAGAAATTGGAAAGGAAAATTACTTGGGATTATTCTCTCCCTGCAAACAGTCAGCTCTAAGGAGTCCACTTTTTCCGGTAGGTGGCGGCTGACAAACCTAATAAAGACCAAAAAGATTAGTCCAGATAATTAACATCCATCAAGAATTATTTAATGATGTCACATAAATCTCTTGGATGATAATGTCAAACAGTAAGCAAGATTTTATGTTAATTAAATATCATGCAATTTCTCGGCTTGCTTCAATTTTCAAACGTTTTATCTATAAAGTTGAAATATTATGGCTATGTTAGGTAGCTGTATTCTACGCAATTGGACATTATAAAAGACAAGATTGTAGTATCATTTTCTTCGTGCCAAATATTCCTGAAGGGTGTCGACTATTGGTCTCAATTTGGCCTTAAAATTCTTTGTTCTTGTTGTCTAAACCGTAGTTTTCTTCGTAGAAGTGATTTAATCTTGTAATTGAATTGAACATTCCAGAAGATATAGCAATAAACCGAATGAGTTGTCGAAGAAAGATTAAATTAGAGTAATAATGAGGCAACTTTCCACTAAACTCACCTCGGAGAAAACAGCTTTGAGTTGTCTTGTCCAATCACCAAGAGTTCTAATATGAACACTCACATAATCATCACCAGGGGCGGATGTAATGGAGAATGGGTGCCTAAAATAAGTGGACCACTAAAAAAGGTTAATTATCTTAACAAGAAATAATCAGAAGTTTATATACACTTCAACATGGTCATGATGCAAATTGATAAATTTGACTTGTTCCATTTTGTCAACAACTCAATATTTAAAAATAAATAAAAAAATTGGGGAAACCTACCACTCGAATGGAGAAACAGCTGCACAATTGACAAAAATGTATTGACCACTTTTGTATTTGAAACCTTGAGGCTTGGACATATGAAGGGTCAGCACATTTCCAGGGTAAACAGCCACCTTCATTTGAAAAAATCGTCATTTGGACACGATCAAAAGAAGAAAGTGAAGTGATAGAATTTGTGAATCGTGTCGAGCACATCAATGATGACTAATAATTATTTACCTTTAGGATCTTAACGGCCTTGATGCTGGACCTGAATGCTCTAATCAACCTTTCACCAGCATAGAGTGTGATGGGGATTGCCAAGTACATCCATGTCTGCAAGAAGATAAATTTTACTTTAATTTAATAGATTATTGAAGATAAAATCTAAATAAATGGACTTCACATTGTCTCATGGTATGCAAAATTAACGGGTTCGAGTCTCACGACTCCATTTAGTAAAAAATTTCCACGTATCATACCATAATTTGGTCTACACGAGGGGCGCGTTGAATCTTCACTAACAGTTTAAGTTTCTAGATAAGTTGATTCAGCAGAGAAAGTTTGAAAATAATTATAAAAGATCAAACATTAATCACAAGATACTAACCGTTTTCTTGTACCATTCATGGGTCAAATAGAGCTTGATGCCATGAATGACGAGGCAAATGTACACGATGACGAATAGATGATGGGAATACCAGAAGGCGTTGAATCCAGTGAGCTTGTTCAATGGTTTTGGTAGGTTCACTCGATTTCGCCTGAACCATGGGGTTGCTAATGTGAAGGCTATCGCCATTAACACCACCATTATGATTCCAGTCACCCCTTCCCATCCCTTCACAAAATACCAATAGCTTGTAGGCTGATCTCCGAAGAAGGGCTCCATCGGCTCATACTTCTCAGCACTTGCATGAAGAAGTCGAGGGAAATCGCACGTCAAGTGACTAATTCCATGTATTCCAACCCCAATTGCAATTGCCACAGCAATTACCTATATCAAAATAGAATTAGTTAGTTGTTGTGTTATGTCTAGTCTATTGTCATCAAGATTAATTAGTAAGATGGTAAAGGTGTTCGACTTACTTTGTGAAAATTGAGGTTGTCATCAAATGGCACAGCCAAACCTAACGTCGTCTTGTTTCTAAGCCAGGTGATCGTGTTCCGGCAGACGGGAAGCAAGATCAGTGCCATGTTGAGCTTAAGAGTTTCAGCAGCGCCCTTAGCCAGACACACACAATGACCCATAACGTCAAATACCGCTCGGTTTTTATACTGCACATACTTGTAAGCAAACAAACCAGCCATAACTCCAATCCACAATGCCATCACCCAAACTCTCTGCCAGTTGTCCAATAGAAAGTACTTAAAATCTTGATACCATCTTTTTAAAGGGTGGTCTAAAGTTGGCTTAAGCTTATCACTAAGCATTTTGCTTAAGTTCCGGCTTTCACCCCCTCCTCTAACCGATTGGCTCGGACCTTGCAATAAAATCATCTCCAAGTTTTCAATCTGTTCAAGAATGAAATTTCCGAATAAACATTCATATTTATTGAATTTTTGATAGTATTAGCCTAACATAGTTTGCGTCGCGATACCATAATGTATCCTAGCTTGTTGGGGTCGAGTTCTTCCATGATAAATCTTGCATATTCGTCGGCTTGCTTCTGAATGTTGGACAACTTGTTTGCAGACGCACTTAAGCTAATAATCTGGAAGTGAAAATAAGTGGTGCTTTAGTAAACATATCAGCGCGAAATTTATCTCGTTGAATATGATTAAAGATACGAATAAATCAAAATATTCAATTATTAATGATTAAGTTCATTTTTGATCGAGTCAACCAAAGAGGAAACGATAATTTAAATGGAAAAATGAAAAAAAAGGAAAAACTCATACCTCTTTGACTTCCTCTTCAGTTATTCTGCCATCGGCATCTTTATCAACCCTGTTTTGAAATTATTTTGTAATTAAATTAAAATTTCTTGAATTCAGTCAAGTCATTGATAAGTAAAGAAAAATGCTAAAAATGAAAGGATTCATTCATAAATATTTGGAAACAGTATTCGAAGATTATGATCCTTACATGTCAAAGAAGGTTTTAAGCCGGGAATCAAAACTTTGATCCGATATGTGATCCCAGAATTCTTTCAGCTGAGCTTTGTTGATGGAATCGCCGGTGATATTCCGCTGCCGTCCAAGCGCGTCAAAAAGTTCTCCTGCAAATTCTTTTGATTCCTTGTTCATACCTGTTAATTACAAACATATTGCATGGATTAAATGAAAATCTAAATCAAGATGCAATAATTGTTGGGACTGGGGATAATTTTTGTTTGATTTTACTAACCGATGCATTCTCCGAAGAGTGAACGAGGAAGAAAGCCATTGGTGGTTGCAGTTAGCTCATCAAACTTCTTCTCCACCCTGGCCCAGGCAGCACCACCATCAGTTTTGCTAATGAACTTCAGCCCTTTAAGGGCATGAGCAGCGGCAGATTTAGTCCGATCTAATCTACCCGGCTGTGGCTGCCGGGTCAAAGACGCCAACCGTTTGAGCTCTTTGGACACCTGCTTAATTCTTGAAGATGCATTTCTAACAACTGAAGATCCAAACGATGATTTCTTCTCCAGCCTTCTAGCCAGCAACGCCAGTTCAGGGTCCTCCACCTCTCCACCGCCGGGGGTTTTGAGGCTGTGCACCGCCACGGAGTCCTCCCGGACGTCGAGAGTGATCTCAACATAGTCAACATTGGAAGCGCCACCACTACTGGCAGAGGAATCCGGTATATTGAACCTTGCGCTCTTCTTGCCACCTTTCTTGTTCAATGGTCCGCTTAATGGACCACTGTCAGTAGTTCTATCATTGCCTACCAACTCCGTGTCGGATTGGTGGTGTAACTGGTGGTTACTGCTTTCTGGGTTTTGCATCCTTTCAAATTCTCTTCAATTCCGACACTGGTCTGAGGCCACTTATGAACTAATCTAAAGCACAATGAATTTCTCAGAAAATGAAAAAATGGTGGTGGGGTAAGCAATTTACAGCATTGTTAAAAAGGTTTCTTGGGAACTTTCCGACGAAAATGCTAATTTAACAAATGTTAAAAGAAAGCTTTGATCAATTTTGTAGAAATGTTCTAACCTTTATTAAGTTGATAAAAATTGATACAATGTATAATTGATAAAAATTATGGATATTCAGAGATGTCTGACTAAAATTAATTGTGTTACTTAAATGTATGTAAATACTATTAGAAGAAATAAATTATGTACTATTTGATAAAATCATAGTTGTTTAAATGTAAAATCAATAAAAAGTTAAATAGTATTAAAAAAAGGTTATACTTTTTGTTAAAGTTAAAAGGATAAAATTTCACGTCGTTTGAATTTCGATGTAATTAATAACTCGTTGTGAAAAGAGATTAACATGTGTATAAAGACTTAATTAAGGGGATAATTACAATGGGAAACTTTTTTACTTTATCAATTATTCAAATCATGTTGGAGAAATTGTTTATTGGGGCCCTAATTGATTCCCTCTACTTTACTTAGAACATGTTTGAATTTCGTAAAAATATATTTTAAAATAATAGATTGATGGAAAATAAATAGTTAAAAAATAAGAAAAAATTTTGAATTTATATATTGTATTATTTTATTAAATAATTGGTGGTTGAAAAGAAGTATGAGAAATATATTTTAAAAATAATGAAAATCAAACAAAAATTTAAATTTATTTCTCATACTCATTTTCAGGTTCACACATTCACATAATAAAATATTCTACGTATAAATCCAAAAATTTTCCCAATTTTTAACCATATATTTTCCAAAAAAATAATATTCGAAACTATATTATTAAAATTTTAAGGCCACCAAAAAGCGGCTGACTGTTCTAGAGAGTTCTTTGGGGATCTTAAATAATATGTTAGTTTTTTTTTTTTTTCTTGAATGTTTATCGGCACTCAACATAGTAATTAAAGTTTACTTTGCCTGCTTTGAGTTTGCAAAAACAGCATCAATGTTTTTTACACGCTCCACTTAAAAAATCCAAACATTATACTTGTCACGAATTTGAGGAGGTAATATGACGCGATATGAAGTATAGATCGCACAAAGAAAAATAAGATTAAAAGAAAGCAAATAAGAAGAAGAGAATTGACAGATGAATCGAATATTTTATTGACAACCAATGGAGAGAAAATACAATTATGCAACTAAAGATCTAATACACTGAATGAAGAGTCTATTATTTATAGGAGAACCGTTCAAAACCCTAAAACAAGGAAGTTAGGTCAAAAATCGCGTAAAATTCGAAAAATAAGGAAAGAAATCTTTGCTCGAGCTCGAAGCGGGCGACGAACTGTCGCTCGAAGCGGGCGACCGGGTTTATGCTCCAATACTGCTCCTCTCACTCAAGCGTGACTTGAGCGACCGTTTAGCGCCTTCAATCTATATTTTTTTTCTTCTTAGACCATATTTTGACATTTTCAAACCCAAAACTCCAAAACGCGAAACCCTAGACCCACTTTGGATCGAATTTGGGTCACAAAACCCAACAATCTCCACCTTGACACAAATTCCGGTGCTACGAATGAAGCTCCAAAATTTCTCCACTTAGAAAAATAAGTCTGACTGCAGCGAAACATAATGAACTCCTCAACCTGAACCAAAACTCTCAATACTCGAAAATATTCTTCATCTTCCACCATATCCAAACATGGATACAAATAAACCCAACCCCCGGGTTTCCAAAATTCACAATGAATTCAAAATTTACCATACATGGTCGAAACACACCATGTAACAGAATCACCACTAAATGCTTTAACCGAAAGCCCCTGGCTAGACTCATCACATTCAACAACTCCAAAAGCATGCTCATCCGGATCAGCATTCTCGTACATATTTCCAATGGATCTCCCTAGCCGTTGAATACAATGGAATTGCAAACTGTGGTGGCAAAGCGGAATTACCCATATTCTCCAAACTCGACGAGTAGTATTCTCCACAATAGACCCAGAGTCAACTCCCAACAGTACTGTACCAAACTGTATTTCCACTACTGTACCAAATCTATGCTGATGTTTCTTCGCTGATTCTGCCGATCTTGCAAGATGTATAACTGGGACTTTCTCCGCCTCGTAAATACAACATGGATACCCTTACACACCTTCAAAACTCCATCTGCACCAGAGAACGTGTACCCTCTCGAATCCAAGATACTCGGGAAGATGATATTCTTCTTCAAGTCTGGAACGTGTCGAACCTGGCTAAATGTTCTGATTGTTCATCCACCAACTTCAATATGACTTTCTCAATACCAGCTACCCGACAAGATTCGTTGTTTCCCAGAACAACGGCATCCTGCGTCACCGTTATATGATTCAAACAAGTCTCGATTGAGACTCATATGAAATGCATAAGCTGTATCAAAGATCCACTCTTCATCAGGATTGGATTCCAAGTCAGAAATAGTTAGAAGATCTCCATCACTTATAAAATTCTCTGTGATGTCAGCTTCACTTGTAGTCTCTGATTGCCTTCCACGATTTGCAGCCGAATTACCCTTACCCTGCAACATTTCGCAACCCTCTTGATTTGTCCCTTCTTCTTGCAGTAATAGCAGACCCTATTACTGAAATCCACAATCGACTTGTCCCTTCGCCAATCACTACTAACCACAAGAGCTTGATTACCTCTGGAACCAACTCCAACCAGATGCTTCAGCTTCTCCTTTGAAAACAAGGCATCATATGTTTCTTCAATAGTGAGTGTGTCACGACTGTACATAATGTGTCCTTAAACTACGAAAACGAACTAGGCAGCGAGCACAACAGGATCAAGGCCAAGTCTTCTTCATCATATTTTACCTATAACGTCTCCAGATCAGCAACAATCTCCTTAAACACAACCAGATGATCTTTCAGTGATCTGCCTTCTGCCATGCGATGTGAATAAAGCCTCTGCTTCGGATGCAATTTGTTGGTCAGATTTTTGGACATGCACAATTGCTTCAATTTCAACCACAATACAACTATGTCGTCTCCTTAAAAAAGAATGTTGTTAGATAGATGAAGATGAATCTACGAAAGTGCCTTTCGATCCTTCCGTTGCTTCTCCTCTGTCGTCCAAGTTGTGGGTATCTTATCAAATCTCAACAAAGCATCATCCATATCCATCTGCGCCAATAGAGCTCTAATCTTCACTTGCCACAACGAAAATCTTCTACTATGATCCAATAGCAGAATATCATACTTCACGATAGCCATCGATAATAAAAAAATCTCGAACGAATCAAATCCTTGCTCTACGAAACTGCTGAACCTTAGCTCTGATACCACTTGTTAGGAATTTGAGAAGGTGATATGACTCGATATGAAGCATAGATCGCACAAAAAAAAAGATTAAAAGAAAACAAATAAGAAGAAGACAGTTGACAGAGAAATCGAATATTTTATTGACAACTAATGGAGAGAATATTATAATTCAGCTACTAAAGGTCTAAAAAAGATTAAAAGAAAACAAATAAGAAGAAGAGAATCGGTAGAGGAAACGAATATTTTATTGATAAGTAATGGAGAGAAAATACAATTATGTAACTAAATGTCTAATAAACTGAATGAAGAGCCTAATATTTATAGGAAAACTATCTAAAACCCTAAAACAAGGAAATTAGGTCAAAAATCGCGTAAAATTCGAAAAATAAGGAAAGAAATCTGCGGCCCGTGCTCGAGCGAGAATTAGGCGACGGGCTGTCGCTCCAGCGACAAGCGGGCGATCGGGTTTCTGCTCCAATGCTGCTCTTCTCACTCGAGCATGACTTGAGCGACTGTCTAGCGCCATCAATCTATATTTTTTCCTTCTTGAACCCTATTTTGACATCTTCAAACCCATAATTCCAAAACACAAAATCCTAAACTCAATTTGGATCGACAAAACCCAACAATACGAAATATGTACTATTAGAGGAAAAAAAGAATAAATAGATTACAGGTGTTTCTTTTCTTTAATGATGTTTAGTCGAGCGAATAATACCTGACCAAAAAACATTAGCCAATCTTACTTGTATCAATATTTCATTAATTTTGTACTAGTAATTTCTCTTTGGTTATTGCTATTGTGTGGACAAGCAGAATGTGAAAGAAATTAAAAATTAATTACTTATTATTTAAAAAATAGCTAATTAGCACTTGATTCAATTAAATCCTATTGAAGAAATGGTTGTCATTGTTCATATGATTAATTATCATTATAATCCTTCATTAAAAATTTAAACGATTCTTATTACGTAAATACGTCCTAATCTCGAAGGTGACATGATTTTGTAGTTGTCTACTGCAAATTTCTTAGTCTTGAATTCCGTGTGTGAAATAGATGCAAACTTTTGACGATTTTCAACGTCGAATCTGTTATATAAGAGAAAATCGTGACTATAAACTTCTACAGAAACAGAGATATGTAGTGATTGATTTGATTTTATCAATTGTCCCGTTGTTCTTAAGATAAATTTGACAATTGTTCGTTGTTTATTGGATCATATTATTATAAGCTACTAAAATTTTTGACAGCTAAAATCGACAAATTATACTATGCTATCAACTAAGCATAGGTGTAATTTAGAATTTTAAACAAGTGAATAATTGTGATCGTGCCATTAATTGAGCAACATGTGCTGGTCAATAATGTGTACTATTGTAAAATATCATAGTTTTCTGTATCATGAGTCCAAATCCATTGTTCGTGTAGTAGAGAATTCTAATCAATTAGTTTTGACAAATTTGACGAAATTTGACATACAATTAATACTACAAAAATAATAAATTTAATTCTATCACACGTAAAAATATGAATACAATTATATATTTAATTCAAAAGTTGGATTTCAATGTCCAAATATTTTGGTTTAAGTAAATACCTACCGACTTTCAAATTACGGATTCCAGTGTAACAAAAATGGTACACGAACTTTTGACCTCCATTTTTTTAAAACTCATTTTTTTTAAAACTCATTTTCAATCACACTCTTTAATAAAATAGTTTTACACGTAAATCGACAATTTTTCCTTCCTCTTTAACTACATATTCTCCTAAAATCACTATTTTAGAATGCATTTTTTTTCCCCAAAATGATGCTCAAACATATGGAATGACAAAAAAAATCCCGTTCAACTCGATACATGCAGCCTAAACGAGTAAACAAGGGTGGGGACAGGAAGGGGGTCATTGCCCCGAAGCAGGTATAGGAAACATAACCCCCACCCCGCTACCCAACTCGCTAAAGTTAATTTCAAATTTAAATTTTTTATCAAACAAAAACAAAAGATTTACTATCATTTTTAAAGATAACTAAATTGTTCTTAACAAATTTGTTGACGTTAAAAAGTGTATGGATAAAGTGTATGGATCAATTCAAGTCAACTTTGAAAGCAAATAAAGAGAAAATGAGGTTTTTTATTGATAATCACTTATAAATTACAAGAGTTTCATCAAATGAGATATTTTCCCTATCAAGGTACCCTCCCTCTTTCTAAAGATACCATATTCATTTTTATAGACAAAGAAGACCAAGTATCTTTCACATTTCTGTCTTGTCGCTCAACAGTACCGAGTTGGGACTCTGTGCCAATGACTTTTTACCCTGATTGGTTGTTTGTCAAGTCAACAAACAGTACTGAATTGAGAAAATATGCTAATGACATATCCTCATTGGTTACTGAGGTTAGCTTCGTCAGGCAATCATAAGGTAGACATTAAATGCCCCTCAAACCTCTGCAGTCATTCTTCCGAGCTGATCTTACAAGTCCGACCTCGATGGATCATGATCCAAGTGCATATAATAACCCAACATAATTAGATTGCCAGGTCGGATGTTAACAAAACTGAAAAAAAAAAATTACGAATTAAAGATATAAAAAAATAAAAGCAAAAAATAAAAAGAAAAAATAAACATGGTAATAAATGGGATAGGGATCCTGCCATGCCCCACCTCGAACAGAACCCGTCCCGTCCTGCTTTGATCGAGTATGAGGACGAGATAAAGTGACAAAAATATCTAAAGAGACAGAAGTGAAAATAACCGACACGTCCCAAATATGTCCCGTTACCATCCATACTCAAACAAGAGCTTAATCCAATCCTCAATTGGATGTGGAGTGGACCAAGTAAATTATAAGTAGGAGTAATTAGACAAATACACATAAAACACGAGACTTTTAGAAAAGTCATATTATAAGTTATTTCAAGTAAATAATACATTAATTTTTTAATTTAAGGAATAAGATGAGTCACAAACGTGTTTTTTTTTCTTTTATTATTATTATTATTATTATCATTATTTTGTCAATAACCGCACACACATTTTAATGGTTGATCACTTAATTAGTGCTTATTGTTGAGACAAAGCACTTTGTTAACACCTCGTTTTCACAAGTGCTTTTTATAATACTGATTTTGACAAATGATACTGATTGTATTGATTGTGATTAATATTTTTGGGGAGTTTACATATTTATCCTTAAAATTTGGACCATTTATTTAATATCAGTATGAGAAGTGAGGCATATAATTAATCACACTTTATTTACAAGTAAAATCGTATTATTAATTACTTTTAAAAGAAATCGTGACAGAAATATGGGATGTTTTGAACTCACATCAATAATTGAGTGATGATTGGTGGGGTCCATCCATATGAACAGTAACTTTTTGAATCACCCTCTTTTCCTCTTCTTTTTTTTTCTCTCCTCAATTTTTTTTCTCTATTTCCCTGTGGTTAGTTTTGTGTTTTTTAATGATAATTACTGATTTAATGCCCTTACTTAACTGTAGAAATCATGAATACAATTTTCACCTTAATTTTTGATATTTTTGGCCCTTTTTTTTCTTTTTGGTTCTAATACATATTAAATTAATAATTTTGAGTTAGTATATATTAAAATAAAGATTTATATGAATTGGATTGAGTAATATATATGAAAATTCAATTTTGGACCAATTAAAGTGACGTATGCAAAGTGTTTGTGAAAATATAATTTCAAATATGAGAATGAGAAAATTGAAAAGTGACATGCTCTGTTATTTTTCTAAAAAGGTCGTAGTCTATCTCATTTAAATTTTAGATCAATTAAAGAGATACATACCTATGTGTTTATGAAAATTTAGATATAAATATAAATTCGAATATTGCTTTAAATTAAAAAATGAGATAATGTAACACTTGCCCTTAAAATAAGATAATGAGATACATGCCTAGTGATATGCACTGTCATTTAAAAAAAAATAAAAAATATCTCACACTATTTCATTTGAATTATTTTTGCAGATATTGATAAAAGTAATGTTTTCATCTATTATAGAGGTAGGGTAACAAATATAAAAGTGACAAAATGATTGAAAATATTGTCTCTTTATGAAGTTCAAAGGTTTTTTTTTTTAATCACTATTAAAAAGTGAAAAGTGACACATCATATTCCTTTAAATCAATATTCTCGTTGTATGATTAACTCTCAATTCTATAAAAAGAGTGTTAATAAAAAATATATAGCAATGGAGAAAATAAAGAAATAAGATGATGAATATAAAGTCCGGCAAAGGCTTGAACACGCAGAATATATCGTTATCCGCAAACGATATTTGCCTAATCAACAATGCTTTTAAGGATTTAATTGGCAAATAGTTTGAAGGATTAAACGAGCATTTAATGAATATCATCAAAAGAAAAGTGAATCTTCAAATGAACAAGTGAAAAAGATAAATTTGATTATGTAGAGGGACAAAAATTTCTTTGAAAAGTTGGATGAATAATACAATAAATTTTTTTTATTCATTCATATATTTTGGGATGAGCAAAAAAAGTATTTATAGATTTCAATCATCCTATACGAAGTGGTTCCAATTTTAAAGTAAGAAGTACAATGTTTCATCAATAAACCACCAGAGAATTCGAAAAATATCCAGTCAATAGTCACATTTTTCAACTATACAACCGCAAGTTATAGCATTTCCTGTCCGAAGTTTTCCTGCAAATTTCTATGCGACCGCAAGTTTAAATGGCTTATGAGGTCGCCTAGACCATTTTAGGGCACGCTTTTTCTTTTTTTTTTCCTTAATTCATCCTTGATCCACTTATATGATTTTGAAGAACAAATTTACAACAAAGAGTGGGGAAAAAACTATAAAAAAGAAAGTAATAGAAATTAAAGAAAGTGTTAAAATTTTTAAAAAATGACAAAAATCAATTTGTAAACTTTTTTGGGCTCTCCTGGTTTTGGACATAATTAATACGGGAATTTGTAGTTGTAATATTTTATTTGTTGAGGTCAGTGACTCAAATAAGTTGTGAACTCTCTTAGAAGCCCAGGCCAACTAAATAAATGTTATACTTTGTGCTTCACATGTGTTTGTAAATTGTTTTATTTTTATTTTCAAGTGGAATAGGAGTTGTCAAACCCCGTTGATTCCTGTTGAGTCTTTGTTTGATTATTATTTTTTCAAAAGTTATTTATTTTCAAACTTAATTCTAATAACGTGTCCTCTTAATAAATTAATTATATACGTGAATTCATAATTTTTTTTTTTACTTTGTAAGATATATTTTTCACAAAATCACTTCTCAAAATATAGAATGAAACAAGGGATAAAACCCATTAAGAAAGACTGATATTTGTTGATATTCTTGTCTTTCTTGTGGAAATAGGATTGGAGATTTGAAATCAATCTATTTTATTAAAAAATGCATTTTAAATTTTACGGTAACACCATTGCATTAGAACATGTTAAGGGATAAATTTCATATTAAAGAAAGATGAAAAACATAAATCAATATATAAGAATTTGGACTACTATTTTTAATAAGGTTAACCTTTTAAAATGGAACTCTAAATTTTAATATGGTATCAGAGTTCATTAAATTCAAACGACCAATTTGATTCGACTAAAATTCAAAAAAATGAGCAAACAAATTTTAAGATTAATCTGTTCAAATGAGTCATCATCTTGTAGGAGCGTATTAAGAGATAAATTACATATCGAATAAAGATGAAAAACATAAATCAATTTATAAAAATTTGTACTACTCCTCTTAATAAGGTTGATCTTTAAGATAGAATTTCAAATTTTAACGGAACATGTTTGATATTATAGATTTATGTGATTATGATTTCAAATTTCAAAAATATTATCATCTTCGTGTCATGTGACACTGTACGATGTTGAAAAGGTGAAACTTATGTCCAATAATATGAATAAATCTTGGCCATAAATGAGATAAAAAGTCGTTGGTGTCTTCAATTTAGCATTTGTTTGGGAGAGATTATTTCGAGTCAATTTTTTTTTTTCGAGAATATGTTGTTAAAAAAATAGAGAAAAGTTAAAAGTTTCGAACATGTAGTTGAAAATAATTTTAGAGAAAATTGGTTTTAAAAACTCTCTCTCAAACAAACTCTTAGTCTAATAACCTTTTTAGGGTTAACAATGACAGAAATTGAAAGCTAGAGAAAAGAGGATGAGAATTTCAACTTGGATTTTGACATTTTTATTTTTATAAGAATGAAATATAGGTGTAAACTTGGGTGGCTAGCACTTGACTTTCCTCTGTGGTCTTTAATTATAACACGTAACTTCCTTACTATTATTATTTTTTTCTTTCTTTTTTATGTGCATAAGGCTGAGTTGTCTTGTATGCCAATTTTTATTTGCCGTTTGTTTTGGACGATATGATTAATTGAAAATGCAATCCTTTTAAAAAAGGTGCAGGTGGGTTCATACAACAACTTGATAATATTGAAAAGAAGTACTTCTGTAGAGAGCTGGGACTTTCTTTCTGAAATAATGGTTTTAAAGCTGTAAATGTGGAAATGGATGTTGGAAAATTGGTGCTGTTTAAGCATAATTTTGAGCGGGCTCCGTTTCTTTCTTTCTTTCTTGAAAAATTTAAGTAGATTTGTGTTTTCTTTCGTGATGAACAATAAAATTATATATTTACTTGATCAAAACGATACCAGAGAAATTGAAGTTCAAAGTTTACCCATTTGATGTGATTTGTATGCTGGAGGGAAAATAATTGTTGCTTTCCCCACGTATAAAAAATGACGAGGTTGTGACCAATTTATTTATGATCACATTTTATTAAGATGTAATCATGTGTAACATAAAGATTCTTTCTACGTGCACATAAGGGGATGCAAATTTTGAACCAAGATTAGCACCATGAGCTATTGAACTTGTGTATGAACATTATTTTTGTAAACAAACGTTGAAGCAAAATTGACCTCTTAGTAGGGTCCATATTTTCCTATTCATTTTCACACGCCTTTCCAACTCCTATAATTTTTGGAACTTCCGTAGCTACTAATCTTTTTAATAAGTTGTAAATGACTTGATATAGATGAAACTAACTTACTATTCATGGAGTTGAGTCGGTTATAGAGGTCGATTTTCCTCTATTCCATATATGAAGTTAACTTTCGTTGTTTTATTATCTTCTTTGTCTATTCGAAATTTTTTATTTTCTGTCCGAATCTTGGTGATAGTTTAGATAGAATTCAGTTCATTGAAGTAGAAACTTGGTATTCACTTTTTACTATTTCTATGTTGTATCCTGATACCTCGGACACTTGCGGGTGAAACACTGTATTTAGAGTTTCTAATTTGTTATTTATTTAATTAATAAATTATTAATATTTTATATTATGTGGATTTGTCTAACAATGGACACATGGGCCCTGTACAACCATCAAACCCCATTTTTCAGAGGTCGAAGCTATTAGCAAGATTCCCGTTAATGTTGTTTTCCATAAAATCAGCTCTTCCGTGCATTCTAAGAATACGAGTGGTTTGATGAGACGTACCTTTTATTACACGCCACTCCTTTCAATTTGTGTTTTTTTTCTCTTTCGGGGAGTAATGATATTTATTTTCGTGATGATAAAATATTGATGATATGACAACCCATTATTCTATACATTTTTCTCATCCCTCATAAAAATTAAACTGTCAAATCTCATTATTTCACATAGAATGTCAAATCAACGATACTCCATTGTCATGATGACAAATGACATTATTCTTTTTTAGGGGCATTAATCACTTTATCTATAAATTATTGGCGTGACTTGGACAGAGAAAAAAAATCTTCTTCTTCTTTTTTTTTTTTTTAAAAACTGTGATATAAATTAAAATTATTAATTTAGTAACCTTATATTGGGCCGAGAATAGCTAAACCCAAAATGAACCCACTGATATAGCCCAAAACTTAGTGCCACAAGTAGCCAGACATGAGCGTAGGTAGCCCTCTACAAAAGTGATCATTAACTTCTCTCTTTTCTGAAAATTTGAAAAATACTATATTTTCGAAAGTTTTTTTTATTTTTACCTACTTTTACACAAATATGCTAAGTAAATTATTGTAATGAAAAGTACTGTGAACAGTTGAATACATATGAATCAATAGTTTGATCGATGTCATAGCACTTTTAGAGATATTATTCTCAATATAATCCATTGTAAGATTCTGGGTTTTATTCGATAAAGAATACAACTTAGTTTTCTTTATGGATCGATTTCGAATCCTCCTACAAGTAGAGAACTATATTTTAAAATTTCTCTCTAAGAGATGTATTACCGTGATTTTATAAAGAATACAAATTTTATTTTGAATTTATTTCGAATCTGAAACAACTGTTACTTTTATATTCGAGGACAATTCAATTTTTCAAAAATACTACGTGACCAAACTAATTAATTTTTTTAGAAGATAGTTGACTGATAAAGTTTTAGCTGTAGTCTAGAATTTGTGGTTTTTCTTTTTCTTTTGATTTTTGAAGTTTTTTTTTTCTTATTCTATTTTTTTTTTTTTCAGCCATGGGTTCTGAATTTAGTTTATGTTTCACTTGCTTATAATTTTTGCCCCTTCAGGTTCGTTTGTGTATATTTTGCTTGCTTATAGCATTAATTTGTGCGTATTCTTTCTCTTTTGAGGTTTGGTTTCATGTGCTAAAATTTTTAAATCGGCTTTCTACTTCCCAAAATTGGTTAATGTTTCAAATATTGTTCGAAATTTTTTCCTAAATTCTCCATGAATAAATTTGATAGTCGGAACAGACCAACTTAGAATGAAGAAGGACAACCCTTAAATAAATAAGTACAGTATATCGCAACGATGAGTGAGAATAAAGGAGTTTAGTTGATGTGTACATTTGGAGGGTTTTCAATATTGTTGAATCAATAAATAAACTCCATTGGCCTTGCCCTCCACTTGAAAAGCATTAGCGATATGCGAGGGATAATAATACAGAAAGGGCTCGCACTACCCCATCTAAGTTGGCTAAAAATCATGACTAAAGTGCAAGTGGAGAAGCGTTCAAAATATGACTTTCAAAGCCAGTGAATGAAATGTACGTAAGCTAATGAATAAAATGTAATACTATGACATAATCAGTTATAAGTTAATTAATAAGAGGTCGTCATCTGTCCTTTTTTTTTTTTTTAAATGACCGAATTGCTCCAAAATCCTAAAGAAAATTTATTAATACTCTTGTTTAAGAGAAAGAAACTATGCACAAGTCAAATGTCTTCCTTCCAAATAATAATTTCTTTTCTTTCTCTGACTTGAGTATCAAAACCACTGAGCTTAGGAGGTGAAAATTCTGACTAAGAGGGTGAATTTGTCAATATGATTTTTACCGTCAACAAATGTCTCGAAGCTTGGGGCTTAATCGATTATTAGTTATACGACAAGATACATTCATCGAATAGGGATGAAATTCGACCTTAGTTATGTGACAATGCCGAGTGAAATGATTGGATAAAAATGATTTTAGGGATAACGGACTTTTCTTTTCCAAGGCAAAAACACATTTGAAGTGGGATTCTTTATTGGTTAAAGACGTGCTAAACATTGTTTTTGGTATGGTGAATGAAGTTGCTGACAAAAAAAAATGTGGAAGGAATGTCGTATTTACAATCTGGAAAATCTTACAACTTTGTTTCGATTGATTTGTTATTTTTCGCTTGCTTTCTTTGCACGGTCTATGTTTAATAGTTGTTCATGCTCGAGGGTAAATCCATGTTTGACAATCATACTATAGAGAGGGAAAAAAAATGAATAGTGATTTTTATGAGAATGTGGTTAAAAAGTAAGAATATTTTTTTTAAGATTTACACGTATAATATTTCATTGTGTGAATATGTAGTTGAAAATGAATACGTATAATAAATTTTTTTTTTTTAATTTTTATTTTTGAAGTCTGGTTGTGTCAAACAGGGGGCTAAAGCTTTTATACATGCATAAATGTTATTTTACATCACTAGTCAACATTGAATATATGTTGTACGTTATTATGAAATGTTTTATAAGTGCTGTAAAAGTAATATTTAAGTATATAAGAATGTTAATTAATTTAGAAATAATACTAGGGAATATATACGTGACAATGAATATTAAATTATTTATTTAATTTTTAATTAAGTAAAATTTGACGTTAATTAGCATACATGGACGTGAATAATGAAATAGATTCTTAATGTGAAGTTCTAATTAACTTATAATTAGAATTAACAACTCTAAAATGCATAAATGGAGATGAATATTAATGAAATGAACGTGAATGTAGTTAATTGAGAATTAATAATAGAAAATTCATACAATAATGAAATCACACGGGTTAAATGAATATGTCAAATGCACATGTACATTGATGGTAACTAAATAGTTAAATATATTAAATATATATTGAAAAACGAAAAGTAAGATATTATTGAAATAATTGAATTATAGTAGAGTTAGAATCGTCCAAAAAATAATTCTTACTTGATGTGATATTTAATATATTATAAATTGTTTATATAGTTATTCACTTCTTGCAATCAAGTACAACATGCTTTTTTATTTTATTTTTTATTCTCTTTTAAAAAATATATGTTTTGTTTGATGATAAAATTATAATCCGTCATTTTTTTATTATAATCCATTACATACAAGTTATTTGAGAATATTTTTTCTATTAGGGATGAACAAATATCCCCACCTCGTAGGACAAGGACAAGAAGGGAACATGATCCCTTTCTCGAATTTTAATCTATATTATATTTTAAATCGTGTTTAAAAATATAAAAAAGAACGTTGAAAAGAATAAATAAATAAATAATGGAGGCCTAATTAATGGGATGTTGTAATTCCCATCTTGCAACTATTAGAGCCACATCTTTCAAAATCGAGTTCCGTTGACATCTTTACTTTTTCTTGACCGCTAAGCCATTTGCTACCAACGCTGAATATAGTATATCTACACGGTTATAAAAATTAATTTAGACAAAAGGAAGTACACACAAACTTGAAAAACGAATTTAGAATATGGAGTAATTGAATAGTCTTGAAAATAATTAAGTGTATGTGAACTTGAACGGTGAATTTAGATGCTAAATTAATTGAATAATTGTGAAATAAATAAGTCCACAGTAAAGAATTAATTTACACTTAGAATAGTAAAATCTTTAAAATACATAAGTGTACCTGAAATTGAAGAATTAATCCATATTCTAGATTAATGAATAGAAATTCAGTGTCTAATTTTATGATGTAATAACTTACCCGTAAACATCTTTATTATATTGACCTAACATTTAAAAATAATATTTTTACAATGTTTATAAAAAAAATTTAAAAATGACTCGCTATGCACATTTGTCTATGACTAATACAATTAAATAGTAGGTTGAGATCATTTTTTCATATCTTTCTTTCAAAACAATACATGACAAGTCATGACATATTTTTTAAACGAATGGTATTGGATGCAACATCTATTTTGATAGTACAAAAGAGGACTACAAAAATGTATCAGTTCTATCTTCGTAGAATAGAAGAATAAATATAAAAAATTCCTATCGAACTGGATATATGATCAACCTTTACTTATGTTCAACGATATCAAAGTATTTTCTCCCCGTTACTTCAAATGTTTAAACAATGGATGGGTTAGGAGTTAGGGCAACGGGGTTAGGAGGTTGTGCACATCAGAGAAGATGAATACTTTTGCCGAGAAGATGAATACTTTTGCCAACTGATAAATTTTTTGATGAAAATCGTTAAAGGTCATTCCAGTGCACATTTATTAAAGATCTGAAATATCCATTGCATATTTTTGAAATGTTTGAAGCTTTCGATGTTCTTTTTTAATTAATAAAATTTTTACCCTTTTAAGATCCGGTCAAATGTTGAATTTTGATCATCTAATAATTTTTTGAAGAAAACCATCCAAAAATCCTTTAGCCTCACTGGTTTGAAAGGCTTGAAATCAATACTACTACAAATCGAAGATTTAAATAAAATGTGCTTATTTTGTGAAATGTTTGGGACCATCACTACAATTATCCCTTATAGGGTTCTAGGATTTAATTCCACGTGACAAAAATACTATTTATAAGATATCAAAGCAAAATATAATGGTTTACCTTTCTAAATGTCCCCGAATTCAGTTTTGCAAAATATTCAAAACTTGTTTGGTATGATATTTTTTAAAACAAATTTTAGAAAATAAGGACGTTTACTTATAACATAAAATTCAAAATGCATCTTTTGCATTTTGAGTGTTTTTACATGAGAAATAAGCATTTAAATAAAATTCTAAAACCTAAAAGTGCAATTTTTTTTTTTAAAAAAAGAAAAAAGTTGTTTAATTCTAAATAATAAAAAAAGAAATTGATTTTTTTAAATTCTAAAAATATAAATTACTAAAAAAGCTAATATTCTTTTTTTTAACTCTAAAAAATATATTTAAAAATTTGAAAAAAAATAATCTAAAACAAGCTCTTAATGGTTAATTCCATAAAATTTAAAAATATATATATTTAAATGAACACAGATAAAATTTTCCAACCATATCATTAATTTTTATTTTTTATTTCCTATATATTGCCAACTCAATTTATTGTTTAATTTTATTTTCTTTTGTGTTAATGCAAAAATTATTATATTTGCCACCTTTAAAATGAATATATTACTTAATATTAAATTAACATAAAATTAAGTAATATATTCATTTTAAAGGTGGCAAATATAATAATTTTTGCATTAACACAAAAGAAAATAAAATTAAACAATAAATTGAGTTGGCAATATATAGGAAATAAAAAATAAAAATTAATGATATGGTTGGAAAATTTTATCTGTGTTCATTTAAATATATATATTTTTAAATTTTATGGAATTAACCATTAAGAGCTTGTTTTAGATT
>CAIGRB010097076.1:20217-53470 GCA_903798255.1 Fraxinus quadrangulata | reverse complement strand
AATACAAATTATCTATAATAAAATTTAATTAATAATTATAAATAAATTTAGTCAAACATGTAATAAATAGAATATCTAATTTGACAATAAAATATTCACGTTTCATGAATGTTATGAAAATAGTAATTAATAATCGTAGCATCTTTTATATAATTTGAATAATTGAGTGTTGGACTTTGGTTGAGATTCAAATTAGAGCTGAGTTAATGCTAATATTTTTGATATTTTTTTATTTAATTAAAGTCAAACATTAATTTCAATCATATATTTAAAATTACTACTAATTTCATGAAACGCATTACTATTCCTATTGAAAAAGTCACTAATAATTTTAAATATATAACAATGCTATAAAATTGAATTTAATGGAGAAAACGAGTGTGTGATTAGAGACAAGCTATCACCCATTATTCTTTTCTTTCAACCTTGTTGTGTAGGAATTTTCTACTGAAATACCGCCAAAATTCCTTCCTTTGGCGTCTTGGTGTTAGCGACCCTTTAGATTGCGTGCTTAGATCCACTTCTTTAATTAATTTCACGTGCAATTTATATTCAATAATTTGTAATTTCTATTTAATTATATCCTATTTGTAAATAAAAAAAGAAAAAAAAAATAAAGCAACAAAAGATGTTAATTACAAGTTTATATTTACTATTTCGAACTTATCGTCTCTTTGACCGTCCCATCAATACATTTTTAAAATTTTGGGACGTCGATTTTCTTAACAAATGAGAAGATGTTAGCGTCGATATATCAAAAATTGTATTGATTAAACCTTTCCCCAAACTCAATTAAAAGCAAAGGCAAACGCATGTGAGCTAAAATTGAAAGGAAAAACTTTTCTTAGAAAAAAGGCCACCGGATTTTTGGTGTTTAGGCACAGACTCTTTTGACCAAAGCCCAAAAAACATTGCCAGAATTCTCAATCCCCCAATCGAAACTAGTCTACGCCGTGCTCCGCCTTCCTCCCTCTCCGCCCTTCGGCGTCCACCATCACAAAAAATCCTCTGTAATCTGCGGGCACGGGCGCACTCACGCACCTCATTTTACTATAGATTGATTTTCTTCAATTTCTTCTACTGTAACTGTGTCGGTGTAATTCATAAACAAAAATAATAAAATTAAATAAATTGTGATGGAATTATCGTGTTCGTCACCGCTTTCGGTGAATTTTATCCCAAATCGGCGTTTTCCTGTATCAAATAATCACCGGCGATGTCAAAAAGTTTTTTCTTTATTACCAAATTACCCTGCCTTTCCTTCCAATATTTCCACACCTACCACTGTCTGTAGCAGTAGTTGTTCCTCATCCTTTTCGTCCTACTTTGGAAATTCGCTTTCTCAACGTGGCTGCAGGAACAATTCATTTTCTAGCAATAAGGGAAAACGATCATTTTATGTAGTTTCGGGAGTTTTTGAGAGATTTACTGAAAGAGCAATTAAAGCAGTGATGTTTTCGCAGAGAGAAGCCAAGGCGTTAGGCAAAGACATGGTGTTTACCCAGCACCTTTTGCTAGGCCTTGTTGCGGAGGATCGGGACCCGGCTGGGTTCTTGGGCTCTGGCTTTACAATTGATGCTACGCGTGAAGCTGTGCGAAGCATTTGGCAGAATGACGATGATAATGGGAATAATAGTGGGAGTGTTGCTCAACCGGAGACATCAGCAACGGATGTGCCTTTTTCCGTGAGCACAAAGCGTGTTTTCGAGGCCGCAGTTGAGTACTCGAAGACCATGGGGTATAATTTTATCGCACCCGAACATATTTGGATTGGATTGTTCACCGTTGACGATGGCAGTGCTGGCCGAGTCCTCAAGAGGTATAATTCGCATGTATGATTTTACATATATGATTTTTATCCTTTCACTTTAATGAATCATAGGGCTATATGATTGTAATTTATATATAGGATTTAGGTTTTTTGAACAGTGTCATGGATGAATATAATAGTATTTTGTATAATATGAAGATTTTTTTTGGGGGGGAAATTTAGATAACAGATATTAAAATATCATTTTTCTTTCACTTGATTATGCCTTTCTGTAGTGGTTCGTGTATGTAGCTTGCACACATTAAGGAGGTTGTCCCTGTAGTGTTATGTGTTAGTGCATCTGTATGTATGAATGATACTGCTGGGCATCTCTTTATATGAAGCTGCCTTTATAGCAATGCATCACGAATTAAATTGATATCTATGTTTTAAATGGAAGTGTGGTTTGGGTCTAGTTATTTAGAGTACTAGGCCAGGACATGAATGACAATGCTGCTGAACCAAGAGAGTAGAAATGTGTTGTAACTAATTTAACTGGTCAGCAATTAATTATAATATGTAGATACTATGTTGTTGATCCGTGGATCTGCTTTATGCCAATGCATCTGTTGGATTCGCTAATCTCACCCACATGAATAGCATGTTAAAACGGATTCATAATCTCCATTTCTTCAATTATCATATTTTTAAGTATCGGTGATTTATATGATTTGCCATGACATAGCCAAAAATAAAATAAAACTAAAGATTCTGTTTGATGTTGCATTATGCTATCCTTTCGTTATCTCTAATCTTTTTCGAGTAGAACATGGAAAAATTAATGGTCATGTTAATTTTCTTTCAAACAATATGACAAACTAATCAATTTAGGTAAATTTTGTACCAAAGTTTGAATATTAGCAAATGTACTTATATTTGTTTTCTGACTTTTTTTTCTGAATTGAATCGTCCCTTTGGCTTCATTAGTGCAGATCTGCCTTTTTCTTAATAATCACTTACGATGGTGATTCTAGATAAATTGCACCTATAACTAAGACGTTATAATCTTTTAACGATTGCAAATTTTCATTTATTGGACTCAACTAATATGATTTCAGATTAGGGGCAAATGTAAATAACTTGGCAGCAGTGGCAATCTCCAGACTCCAAGGGGAGATGGCGAAAGATGGAAGAGAACCACCTGCTGCTTTGAAAAGGTCACGTGAGAATTCCCGCTCGGAGAAAGCCACTCATAGTAGATCACTGGAAAAATCAAGAGGTGGAAACTGATTTTTTCTTTAGTTCATATGTGGATTATAAATTTGATGAAAATGTATTAGAATGATCAGAAGTTTAAACATGTTTAACAGATAAAAAAGCGCTGGACCTATTCTGTGTGGATCTTACTGCCCGTGCTAGCAACGGACTGATTGATCCTGTAATTGGTCGAGAAACTGAAGTCCAGAGGATCATTCAAATTCTTTGCCGAAGAACCAAAAATAATGCAATTCTTCTTGGTGAAGCTGGGGTAGGGAAAACGGCAATTGCAGAAGGCCTGGCAATAAATATAGCTGATAATAATGTTCCCTATTTTCTCTTGGTGGGTTGTCCCTCGAGGAATGACAGATTTTATATAAATTGCACACCTCCGTGCTCGCGCGGGCACACACGCACACAGAGAAGCTGATTTGGATATAATGTTTACTTGTACCCTTGAAATAGTTGCACGCTAACTTGATTGTGAACATTGTGCTCTTTTGAACAGAAAAAGCGAATAATGTCCTTAGATATTGGCCTATTAATCTCTGGAGCAAAGGAAAGGGGCGAGTTGGAGGGACGTGTAACCACATTAATTAAGGAGATTAAGAAGTCAGGTAAGCACCTGTTTGGACTTATGTTGGGGTCAAAAGTACTTAAATCATGGCTCAGATTGAAGTGGCGGCATTGCAGGCAATATAATTCTCTTTATTGATGAGGTCCACACACTTATTGGTTCCGGCACGGTTGGACGAGGAAATAAGGGATCTGGTCTAGACATAGCTAATTTATTGAAGCCGTCACTAGGACGCGGTGAAGTGCAGGTGACTATCTATCTTATGATGCCTTGCTTATCCTTTTAGGTTTTATATCCTGCCCATTGGTGCATGAGATTTGGAGAGATCTATATCTGCAAGCTTTGCATAAATGAAGCTAACCGTGATATTTTGTTTCACAGCTCCCCACTTTTTCCAAAACTGCCTTTTATCACTAATGCCTGCATGCAAAAGTCTAGTTTTGTTTTTCAAATGCTAGAGTAGTCCGCAAAACCCCACCCCCACAAACAGCTCCTTGATGCATTTTTAGAATACTAGGTACGTTTTGAAACTGCATGAACTAACATTTTGTCTGTGACAGTGTATTGCATCTACAACTATGGATGAATTCAGGTTGCATTTTGAAAAGGACAAGGCATTGGCCCGAAGATTTCAACCTGTCTTGATTAATGAACCAAGCCAGGTAGTAATACAAGGGATACACATTGCACATGCTCGTATTAATATAGAAAATTTGATTTACATTTTTCTTGCCTTTCTGTTATGTTGTTTACATATTGAAGGAGGATGCAGTTCATATACTGTTGGGTTTGCGTGAAAGATATGAAGCCTATCACAAATGTAGATACACTTTGGAGGCCATAAATGCTGCTGTACATTTGTCAGCTAGGTA
This sequence comes from Fraxinus quadrangulata, assembly GCA_903798255.1. Lineage (NCBI taxonomy): Eukaryota > Viridiplantae > Streptophyta > Magnoliopsida > Lamiales > Oleaceae > Fraxinus > Fraxinus quadrangulata. Next base: position 49,014 of record CAIGRB010097076.1, on the reverse strand, counting down.
TATTCCAGATAGATATCTTCCTGATAAAGCAATTGATCTTATGGACGAGGCAGGAAGTAAAGCCCGTATGGAAGCATCTAAGATAAGAAAGGAACAGCAAACCTGTATACTTTCAAAGTCGCCGAGTGATTATTGGCAAGAAATTAGATTTGTTCAGGCTATGCACGAAGTGGTATGATTTTAATTCTTTGTGGAGTCACCTGTATAGGCTATGTTTTACATGTACTCTGCATTAATTGTTTTGAACATTCAAATAGTGTCCATTTAATCCTTTTGTATGAGTAGGAACTGGCTAGAGAACTGAGTGAAAATGGCAACAAGTCTATGGAGGAGGGTAGTAGACTCACTTTTGAATCTTCATTGGCTTCCACGTTTAAAAATGAAGAGTATGTATCCGGCCTCGTGTTTTCTTTCAAAATGCAGAAATGTTAATTCCAAGTTCTTAACTACTAGATTACAAGCTGAAAGTTTCTCCTTCTCCCCAGGCCTACAGTGGTTGGACCTGAGGAAATAGCAGCTGTTGCTTCTCTCTGGTCTGGGATTCCAGTTAAGAAGCTTACAGCTGACGAAAGAATGCTTCTGATGGGTCTTGACGAACAACTCAAAAAACGGGTTATTGGTCAAGATGAGGCCGTTGCTTCCATTTGTCGGGCTGTGAAGAGATCCCGTGTTGGCTTAAGTCAACCAGATAGACCAATTGCAGCAATGCTCTTCTGTGGCCCCACTGGTGTGGGAAAAACTGAACTGACCAAAGCTTTGGCAGCAAGCTATTTTGGTTCTGTAAGAACTTGAGCACTTAATTATTTTCTGTTTTTAACACTATTTTCATTTCACATATAAATTAATTTAGGATTCTCAAAGTAATCATTTGCTTTGTTCATCTAAAAATATTAGTAACTTTTGCAGGGGAATAGTATTGGGTCCCATGAAATGTGTGAATAATAAATGGGTAGTAATTATGAATGTGTGGTTGAAATTAATGTTTGGACTTGAGAGTATAAAAAAAAGGAAATTATTAGTAACTTTTTAGGCAACACAAAAAAGTCATTATTTAGGTTCTTCCTGATTCTCAGTTTCTTTGTCTGGCAATGCCTTGCAATATAGACTTTTTCAAAGTAAACATTAATGGTAAATGATTATACTTTTGCCATGCCTGCTTAAGTTTGAGGCAATTGTACATGAATGCTATATGTAGCTATCTTCCCTGCCCTCTGGTTATGGTCAGACAAGAACTACATACGCTTAAGGCAATTACCTGTACCCAAATTCAACTTGTCCGACATGCTCTCTGTTAAAATTTGGGGTTTCATCTTAAAAGGTACCTTATTAAGAATAGTAGTTCGAACTCTTATAAATTGGTCTATGTTTTCATCTTTATTCGATATGGGATTTTATCCCTTAACACCCTCAACATATGGAGATGGCCTTAGGCAAGAAAAATTACCAAAATGGAAGGATTTGGAAGTGATTTTTTAGAAATCAAAGTTTAGGTTTTAGATGTGGATCTGGGCTTCATGTTTCAGCAAGACGTTAGATTTGCAATTAATATTGTATTTGGGTTAGATTTGCAATTTACAGTGTATTTGGGTTATTAGAAATACAAATTTGTATTGTCTGTGTGAAATGGATTTGAAATAATTTCAGTCTGATTATCTGATATCTTGACAGTTGTAACTAGTTGAAAACAAATCCCTTTCCCTACAACTTCCTTTTTTTTTTTTTGTGCTCATATAATTTTTGGGTCTAAGGGTCAAATGAACTAATTTCAACTTTGTTTGGAAGAATCAAGAAGCTGGGATGTCAATTATACTTTCCCTTTTGTTGCAGGAGTCAGCCATGCTACGATTGGACATGAGTGAATATATGGAGCGGCATACAGTGAGCAAGTTAATTGGATCTCCCCCAGGCTACGTTGGCTATGGAGAAGGAGGCGCCCTTACAGAAGCTATTAGAAAACGGCCTTTCACGGTTGTACTGCTAGATGAGATTGAGAAAGCTCATCCTGATATATTCAATATTCTTCTTCAGCTGTTTGAAGATGGTCACCTTACAGATTCTCAGGTTTGCTTGCTATTATTTCTACTCGCTTAAAAATTTTAATGACATGGAAAATGGCTCTTCGTTTTTTTTCTCGTCAAAATTATTTTTATTATTATCTAGTTCTATTCTAACTGCCCCTAATTCTGAAATTTTGTGCGACAGGGTCGTAGAGTATCATTTAAAAACGCACTGGTAGTGATGACTTCTAATGTGGGTTCTTCCGCCATCGCCAAGGGTAGACTAAACTCCATTGGTTTCTTGATTGCTGATGATGCATCATCTTCGTATGCTGGAATGAAAGCATTGGTGATGGAAGAGCTGAAGGCGTATTTCCGCCCTGAGTTGCTCAACAGGATAGATGAAGTAGTGGTGTTCCGTCCTCTTGAGAAGCCTCAGGTATGTCTTATTTAGTGATGGTTTGTTGCTGTATTTTAGATATATTGAAGGCTTTCGTTGCACTTCGTTAACTGCTTTGCGCATGATTCGCTAAGCTTTAAAAAAAATTAACCTTTTGTTTTCAAACATGTTTGGAATCATTTTCTGTTTCTTACCAAGTATAGTATAAACAGTAAACTTATTTTAAAATAACTTTCACCTCACTGTCAAATTATATATGTCTAAACTTTCTTGTGTACATATAATTGAACTTTTTAAGCTCAAAGTAAAATTCACATCTTGTCTTCAATTCTTGCAATAAAATGTGACATGAGACATGTTTTGATCCTAGATAAGGCCGTGTCTTGCTTCATCGATTTTCGTTAGAATATTCAGTTACTTTCCATTTCAGATGCTCGAAATTTTAAATATAATGCTGCATGAGGTGAAAGAACGGCTAATATCTTTGGGAGTTGGGTTGGAGGTGTCAAAAGAAATAATGGACCTAATATGCGAACAAGGGTATGACCGGAGTTATGGTGCACGGCCTCTCAGGAGGGCAGTTACTGTTATTATTGAAGATCTCTTGAGCGAATCACTTCTTTCCGAGGAGTACAAACGTGGTGACATTGCTGTAATTCATTTGGATGATTCAGGAAATCCAGTCGTCACTAATCGATCAAACCTGAAAATCCAATTACCAGATACAACTTCTATCTTGTAAGAAATCAGTCTAACTGTATTGTTTATCATACCTTCGTATATTTTTGAGTATATATCATATAGTGTGTGTATAATTCATAATTTATGTAGAAACACGGGTGTAAATGTAAACATAGCCTCATCCGATCAAAGTGGATATATTGGACATATGATTATCAAGTTCTTCGTTATTTATAATTTCAACACTAATAAATGCTGAACCATGTGTTGTAAATTCCGATAGCTGGATGACACTGATGAATTTTCCCATGTTTTATATCATTCTCTCTCTCTCTCAACCCCTCTCTCTCCAACCCACCTTTTTTTTTCGTTTAATTTGGCTTGTTTTTGAGCTAATCTGAGGAAAAGAAGAGAGGAAGGAAGCCAGTAAGAAAATTTATGGTCCATTGGCTGAGGGAATGGGATAAGGGGTTATTTCGTCATTGAGCATAATCAACCTTTTGAATGTCATATCCAAAGGTCTGGGAGAATGGACACAAAATGTATAAACATCTCACGTGTATCTCTTATTCTTTTTCCAAATTGAGAGATTATCTGGCTTAATAATTATCAGTGTTTGGTTTGTATTCAGATTAAATTATTTTGGGGGGTGCTTATCCTCCTTTGTTCAATCATAAAACTAATAAGCTGCGCGGGTCGGTTTAAGTTGTATTATTTATGGACCAATTTATGAAACAAGAAAAGATTACTAGAATTACATAAATGTACTTATAAGTAAATAAGAGTTAAGAATTTCACATATAAGTAAGAAATCAACTTATAACTAAAAAATCATTTATAGGCAAAAAAAAATCACTTATAGGTAAAAATATGCTGTAAGTCCAAAATTGGTGAATTGAGTTTTAAAAAAATTACTTGAGTAAAAATTAACTTATAAATAATAAAATGCTCATATAAATAGAAAAGTCGCTTATAAGTTTAAAAAATAACTTTAGAACTAAGTAATTACTTATAAGTAAAAAATCATTTATAAGACAAATTTCACTTAGATGTAAAAATATTGCTTAAAAGTAAAAAATTACTTTATAACTAAAAATTTACTTATACGTAAAAATGTTCGAAAGTAAAAAATGTTATTTATTACTTAAAAAATCAATTAGAAGTAAAATATCCTATAAGACAGAAATTCTCTTTTATGTAAAAAATATTGCTTCTAAGTGAAAAATATTACCAATGACTTCAAAATTCATTTATAAGACAAAATTTCACTTATAGCTATAAAATTTAACTTATAAGTAAAGAAATCACTCACAAGCAAAAAATTTACTTATTATTTATAAGTTTTATCTAAAATTTAAAAAAATTAATTATAAGTAAAAATTTCACTTTTAAGTTAAAATTCATTTATATGTAAACAGGAAAAAGATTTCATACAAGAAATTATTAGTAAAAAAAATAGTTCTAAATTTTAATTCGCACCGTTTTCTAATTAGCACCAAAGGTTGTATTAGAAAAATCCTTCATGATCCATCTTAATACCATTAACCTAATCAAATGCAGTCTACCAAAAGTGCTTCAAAAAATTTTCTAAGCAAACCGTTTTTTTTTTTCTTTCAGAAAATTATTTAAACAGGTGGAAAAGCACTTTCTTCATTTCAAAAGCAGCTTTAGCTCGAACTTTTATCCCACAAAAATATAACCAGGGGAGGGAGTATGTACCATAAATAGAGTCCCATTACTCCGTTGGCGTTTTCATTGAATACGAAATTTCCTATCCATTCTATTCCAATCAGGACGGAACTGAAATGTGTGTTGTTTTGATCCTTCATCAAACATCCGAACACCCAATGACGCCACCCAAACTTATCCATACCTTTGCTTTCTTGGGAATACAAACTTTTTTGTGGCTTTTTCTTTTATTTATTTTTTCTGTCAACCCATACATTGTTTTATAGTATAAAAGGGAGGTATGGGTTACATTTTCTTTCATTATTCAAATCCACGGCAAACTCATTTTGGAAGAGAAGAAGATAATGGCAGCTACAGCAACTAGTAGAGGAGCTCAAACCATGAATTCTATGTATTTCAAGTAAGGGTCTATTTTGATTAACAAGTTTGATAGACAAAAAATGTGCACTGAACGCCTTTATGGTATGTTAAGTAGGTTCAATCGAAAGTGTGTCATATAGAGATGATGTAGTTACATACAAGTTTTCTAGCATATTATAAATATTTATGTTATCGCGCTCAAATGGTGTTGGTGATACTAAAACTCGAGATATTATTTTAGTATAATTTTTATGTGATTAATTTTTCAATGTGCGTGTAGGCCAATGTTGAGAAAAGCGTATCATAGAAAAAGTCCAGACATGATAAGTGATACGATCAAATTGAACGGGGAGGAAGTGAAAAACAAGAACATGGTGGCCGAAAATTGTGATGCTGCTTGGTGGACTCCAGACTATCGAACTGGAATTTATTACCCTAAGGGGCAAGAGAAGGTGATAGAGGACGTCCCTCAAGATGCCGGTAGGAATTTCGGAGCAATCAATTCGTTTTCTAATCACGAGGATTGTATTTAACTAGTCGTCAAATGATATTTTTTTCACTAATGTGTATCTATCCATATACGTTCCGCGCGTGCAAGTTAATTATCGATTTCGGTGAAATAAAATTTACTTTCAATTATACAAAGACTAAATGGTTGTCAATGTCAACAATGTGACTATATGGATGTGTATCCAATCAATCAACATGCTTCTTGAGTACATATTTGCCATAAAATCTCCATTTTAAGATAAATCACATTTCTTATCACCCAACATTTTATTCTCAAGATCGACAATGCGATGACTTGAGAATTTAAAGTAAAAAGACCTATTTGTTCATAAAGAAAAGATTGAGGTCTTTGAGTGCAACTAAAATATGGTGCCAAAAATTCAAAGTAATTTTGTAATTACCAGAATTCGTTATCCTCGAACAGAAGCCTGGAAGGCAAGAAGAATGATCTTCCTGGCGTGATCTTTTCCTACACTCAGCATCATCCGATTCCGAACCCGAATCTGTAACCGAATCAGAATCCGAATCCGAAGAAAGGGAATACTCGCAGATCTGCGGGATATGCTTGGAACCGAAAGAAGTTGTTCAGATGTTCACAATTGAGAGCTGCAATCAACTGTTTTGCACCGACTGCATCATCAAACATATCGAGACGAAAATCCAGGAAAATTCATCCACAGTCCGCAGAAAGGTCACCAGCCTGTTGAATGATTTTAAGGCTTAATTGTGATTAATTTGGTAGTTGCTTGAAAGAAAAGTAAATAGAAACTGATACGAAAAAGGTAAACATCTGAATCCCTGCACGGTTGAGCTCAATTTGCATTGTATAGCAGTAGGAATACTAAGATCTGTTCAGCACATTGAGACATTCAATATTTCCCTTAAATTCCAAAAAAATACCATCCATAATTCCATCACATTTAGACATTCATATTTGTGCAAGTTAAACCATCAAAAACATAAAATAGAAGCTGCATATTGACACACCATCCATAAACCAAAAACAGCCTCCATCACATTTCATATAAAAAGCAACTCAGGGCGCCTTCAAGATGTCTGTCTTAGATTCCTCAAGTTTTTCCTTGATGCTCTAAAACTCAAAAGCATTTGTTCGTGTCAATTCGTCATCCATGTCTTGAAGAACGATTTGCTTAGTCACCAACTCTTTCTAAAGGAGTTGTTCACCGTCATCACCCTCACCCATAGGAATTGAAGTCCGGATCATCCTCTGCATCTCTCACAAAAGTAGTAAATTAATTTAATTCGACAATGAGCACCAGACCATAGTAATCATAATTCATCAATTGCTCTCTCATGTTTGTAATGATTTAATATGGACAGACAAGATGTAGTTTCTTCATTTAGTTGTATAGAAACTGATGTTCAACTCCAAATTTGAACTACAAGACAATAATTGTTGTTCAATATTGCATTCTTTAAATTTTTATTATCATCAAACAATATTGAATTTTCATCAATACAATGCCATATTCTCTTTCAACTACAACACAAATGCACTATTATTATAGGAATAAAATAGATAGATAGTGGTGTGGTTATGGACATTCCACAAAGAGATATGCTTGGCGTACATAATTTATTTACATAGTGGTATACATAACACTCACATAGGTGGGGTCCACCCGAATAAAATATTTGAGTGGACCCCATCCCCTCGTGAGTGTTATGCATATCTCTATGTACAATCATTATGTACATATAGACTTATTTTTCCACAAATTAGAATGCATAAACAAAATATTCAATCGATTTGGTAGGGGTGTCAATGAGTTGAGTCGAGCCACGAGCCGAAACTCGAAGCTCGGGCTCGGCTTGAGTAAAAATGATTCGAGCTTTTTTTGGCTCGAGCCGACAGAAAATTTAGGCTTGAGTTGAGTCGGCTCGATCTTTTTTAAAAATTCGTTATAAATTTAAATTTTTTTAATTAATGAATACGTATTATATAATAACTAAATATTAACATATAAAAAATACACTTAAAAATTTTTTTTAAAAAAACTTAAAAATAAATAAAAAAGCTGCCTACGACAACTGTATTTTTTTATTATTATTATTAAGACTCGAGCCGGCCCATGACACTGGTCGGAGACGAGCCCGGGTAAGCTCGGGCTTGATTCGACCCTCCAAAATGGGGCTCGGCTGGCTCAAGCTTTTTCTGGGCCAAGCCACAAGCCGTCCAAACTTTATTGATGTCCCTACTATTTGGAATATATACATCACAGATGGGAACAATTTCAGCACCTGTTTGGTGGTCAAATTTAAAAACTCGTCCCCCACTCTATATTCGGATATTGAATAAACAAAATTATGGGTATCCATGTCGACAGTAAACTACAAAAACTAAAGCGCAAACAAAAAATATAATTCTCACTCACCTTCATGTGGTCCCCTCTTGTGCAAATCTACAATAAATGAACAATATGCCTCATGGGTGGTAGCGTCGGATGGGTACCTTCGTGGGCCGAGTAGAAGATTTCAAGGGGTAGGGTTCTACGGTTTTTGGGGATTTATATTTGGGCTTTCATATTTCAAGTGTGTTGATAATGTATTTTGTCTGGATATTGTTTGATTTGGGGTTAGGGTTCGTGGTTGGGAGCTAATTTTGGAGATTCAAGGGATCCATGATTTCAATTGATTAATAGAGGCATGTTTGGTGAGAATTACACTAACTGATGTGGCATTTAATTGACACGTGTCAATTCCATCCTCCATGTATGCAAAGGTTAGTCATGTTAGTTTCGTGGTGAGTAATGGAATGCAACGATATAAAGTTAGTTTAGTGAGTGATAGAGTGCAAATTAAAGTTTCACTACCTAAACGTGTTGAAACAATTAACTCAAATTCAAACCATGACTCAGACATTAGATTGTGATTGGGTGTCCAGCCAGGCAGATTGCTATGCATGTGAGGGAACATGGAGTTCAAATCATGGTGGTTGCCAATGACATTAAGCAGTCTGAGTACTCGGTTAATTATTAAAGCCTTAGGTTTGGGGGTAATTTACGTTTAGAATTATTTCCTATTCAATATGTCTTGTGTTTATTTATTAATTTATAATTTTCTCTCACCCCCTAAATTTTAATCACCATTTCTTTTGAAGACATGAAATGCATGGACATTAAGAACATCTTTTATGCATAGTATAGTATTACATTTCTATAAAGCTTCTGTTCGGCGGGGAATAAAATAAGATTTTAGTAGATCTTGATAAAAGTTGATGAAATATATGGTTAAAAAGTTATGGATCCTATAAATTATGTTAATGAGTAAATTCAACATGGAGTATCTTAATTTATTTTTTGTCTCTAGTCTTCTCCTCCTGCATTTCACCATTCTTATATAAAAATGTACAGTAGTATAGAGTAAGGAAATGATTCTTTCTTAGGATCATTGGGGTATACTTTTATGATATTTGTATATTGACCTTGTCCATTATTAGAGAATCTTCTTCGTCTTCGTCTTCGTCTTCGTCTTCGTCTTCGTCTTTGTCTCCTTTATATGTATAAACTATTGATTAAAAAATGCCATTTATGTGAAGTAGCAGGTTAAGCTGGGCCAAGTATTTTTCATGGTAATTTCTAGGAAACATAGATTCTTGAAATCATATACCAGGATCAAGATGTCAGAAAATTATTCATCAACAAAAAAAAAAGGGGGCAAAGAAATAACTTTTCTAAAAACAGTATCATAATCCAGCATAATTCAGCGATGGAATTTTCATCAGGGAGTGAAAACGAGAATGTCCATGTATCAGATGACTTGTATGCCGAAGAATTACAACTCCAGGAGGCTCTCGAGGCCTCAATCTTATTAAGCAATCTTCAGATATCTTTCTCAAGAAAGGCTGAATCATCACGAAGTTTCTGTGATATTTGCAAGGATGAGAAAGAAAACCACGAGATGTTCAAAACTACGACATGTTTTCACTCCTTTTGCACTGATTGCACAGGAAAATATGTCAAAACACAGATTGAACTGAATAGTTACCCTGTTACATGTCCAGGTTTCAATTGCCAAAGCTTTTTGGAACTAGACTCTTGCAGGTATATCGTAATTTTTCTTAATAGTTTGATTGTGTAGTTAATATAAATACGTTCATATTGATAACCCTGCAGTGTTTTCTCTTCGTAATTCTTAAGATTAGAAATAAAACCGATACAAATTGTCAAAAAGAAGAATCCCTTTGGTAAGTTGACCCGGAGAATGAGACTTTTCTTCTCGGGGCTGAGGAGGCTTTTATCAAAGCAATAACGAGCTGATGTTGGGAATTTGCAGGTCTATCATTTCAGCAGATTTGATTGATCGTTGGGAGGCAGGACTGACTGAATCAACGATACCTATTTCTCAAAAAATTTACTGTCCTTACAAAAACTGCTCAGCCATTTTGCAGAATGATAACGGTGAAGAAGAAATCATTAGGGAATCCAAATGTCCAGAATGCCAGCGCCTCTTCTGTGCACAGTGTAAAGTCCCTTGGCATCCCGGATTTAAGTGCATAGAGTTTCAGAAATTCAATGAAAACGATGAAGCAGATCTGGATATGCGCAAACTGGCCAAGAAAAAGAAATGGCCTAACTGTCCCAATTGCAATTACATTGTGGAGAAGACTGAGGGCTGCATACACATCACTTGCAAGTTAGTTTCCTGAACTTTCACAAATCGAAAGCAAATTGCACAGAAGGCAAATTTAAGTTTATTCGCTTATCGTCTCGTTCTATTATTGTTATTTTTTTGTGGGCAAAACTGTCCGTTTAACATTAAACACATACTAGGTTTCACGGATCGCAGATTTGGCTCTCGAGGTACTACGCCTCAAGGTCGCCCTCCCCTTATTCTTAGGCCGACAAGCTCAAATAACTGGCACACACGCACTATGAATAGGATGTTAGGGAGAATACCTGCATATGATCATATCATTAATGCAGTCTTTGATAAAATAGGCATCACGCCTAGTTGTTAGCGTACTTGCCATGACGAATGGGGAGATAAACTTTCTTACTGTGTGACATTCTCCCCCATTCGAATTCGCTTACGTCCTCGTAGCGAGAAGTGGGTTTCGCATCAACATGTATTTGTCTCATTGCAAGAATAACAACAGCACCACCTCCACATGGACGAGCATTCACAAACCCCCAGTAACTCGTACTTACCGCCTCCGACACCAACTTTCACCATCTACCCCTCTGAGCATTAGTTCCTTGTATGGACGACATTCAAACCGCAGCGCCTCAAATCATGTCGAATAAAAAACACAATCTTCGTCATTGTACCCTATAATGTGCGCTCCTCAGAACTCCTTGAAAGGCACATAGGCAATTGTACAATAATGCATTTTTCATCCGTCTTCCCCACAGCTTCCTTCATCGTATTCCGCCAGCTTGTCGATACGATCTGTGGCCCATAATCTTTTCTCAACAAGAACACATGACATTGTCTCATATGATCGAGCGGTTCCGCTCTGATACCAGCTTTCATGGACCACGGGTTTGGCTCCCGAGGTACTACACCTCAAGACCGTCCTCCCCTCATTCTTAGGCCGACAAGCTCGAACAACAGGCACACACGCACGCTATGAGTAGGATGTTAGGGAGAATACCTGCATATAATCATATCATTAGTGCACTCTTTAGTAAAATATGTCTCACGCCTAATTGTTAACGTGCTTGTCGTGCCGAATGGGGAGATAAGCATTCTCACTACGTGACACTAGGTGATGCATTCAATGAGACACCTCACTCGATGTTATCACGTTTATGGTCAATTTGAATTAGTGATGTAAGTTGGATGGTCGTACTCAAACAAATTAACATTAGGTATTAGGTAACCGGCTGGTAAGTTGAGTGGCCACTACTAAAAAGTTTTCACATTATATCCTCTATATATAATTATGAGCATGTTTGAGCCTCATTTTTTTTTTTTTTGGAAATAATACATTTTGGAATAGTATTTTAATGGAAAATGTATGGTTAAACAATAAAGAAAAATTTTGGATTTACGTATAATATTATTTTATTGAAAAATGTTTGGTTAAAAAACTACAAGAGAGAAATGTATTTTGAAAATAATGGGAATCAAACAAGGGCTATATATACTTCTTCCATCCCATAAATATATGTTTGCTTTTTTTTTCATTTGTCCCAAATTACAGATCATTTTTCTCTTTGAGAGTACAATTGATTTTTTCGTTTTCCAAGTAAAATTTATTGTTCGACTATATCACTTATATATTTTTAATTTGTGTAAAATGGAAGCAAGTCTTTATCTTTTTGGACAAATTTATTATTTATTTTCCTGATTGTCACTTACAGTTGTGGATTTGAGTTCTGCTACAACTGTGGATTAAAGTGGAGTGAGAGTAACCACTGGAACACTTGCCAGAGAGGGTGATATAACAAAGTTTGATCAAGAGAGACTGCACTTGTTTTCCAGATCGATCGAGTCACTTGTAAACATGAAAGATATTTATAAATTATTTCGAATGAATTCATTTGCCGTTTATATTCTTTGTATCTTTTTCGATTCTCCATATGAATTTGGTATTAAATGTATTGAACATTTCGTCACATATGTATTCTTAACTAAATATAATCAATGATTTAATAATTTTCTTTTATATTAGGTTGTATATGTTTTAGGAGCTTAAACGATGAGTTAATTACTCATACTTGGTACATTGTAGATAGTTATTTATTTAGATTCAAGTTGNAGAATTAACAGTCAATTGTTGCTAGAGCATTTTCTTCAAAATGAGCACGAGAATAGAAAGCAGCAATTTGTATGTCCGAAATTTTTAAAGTTGAATCATTGGCTGCAGAGTCTACAAACTTGCGTTTCTTCTTAGCAACTGCATGAATTTGAGAGGCAAATCATTATATACTCCAGAAAAATTGAGCTCTTAGTTTCCTAATTCTAAAATTTGACATCTTAAAATAGAAGATTTTACAACAGAAATAAGATTTTTATAATACATATTTTATAATCAAAGTGGGTACGAATATGATTTTCAAGTTTTTAAAGATGACTCACTTTGGTTGCTCCATCAGCATCAAACATTAAAAGTAGTTCAGCAGGAAAGTGAAGCATTCTCTACTTCAAACCTCAATCACCAACCAGCTAAAGAAAAAAAAACTAAGTAAGACATAAGGGAAGGAGGACGGCTAGCTTATCATATACGAAAGGAAAGTTTCGTTATTGCAAATGAAATCATTATTTAACTTGTACTTACAGTTACATTTCAATTGAATGTTACCCACGATCTACATTATAAATAGATAATTTGTATCTGGACACCTTCAACAAGAAACAAATAATATTAGTATACTGAATATGTGTGATCAGATTCATACGGGAACTTCTAAATACCACTTCAATACGGACAAAGCTAGGTAAATTTGAAAAGAGAGACAAGATTGATAGCATTTACAATTTGTTGAATTAAATTCTTTAAGAAAAAATCATTCATATTTAACTAATGGCGAAAGTGAACGTGGAAAATGCAATCAATCTTGTCCGTATAGTAACTATCTCTTTCCAACTCTGAGTAAAGGGTGAAAACTATGACAAACTTTTACGTTTAGATGAAAGAGAAATAAATTCTCACATGGAGGCACATCGTGTGAATTGAAGCAACATTGTTTCCACAAGGTATTAAATGCATCTTTGGGTAACCAATTATAAAGAAATGGACTTGCATGTAGTTTAGAATGTGAGTGAAAAAACGTTGTTATTGGTAGCAATGTAAAAAAATTTATTTTGAAAAAAAAACATTTTTGATTGCCTTAAAAAACATTGTTATTGGCAAAAAAATCACTTTAATCCCTATGAAAAACCACCATATAATTTCTATGAAAAACATTCAACTCCCTATTGCAGTTTGCATCAATAGCCGATATTAGGGATACAATATAATTGAAGTTTCTACACCAAAAATTATAAATAACAGGAAAATGAATGTTATAACATCAATATCAAGACATCTTGTGCATTTTCAAGGATTATTTCCAGTTCAAACATTACCCAAAGCACCTCTTTTTTCCTCCATCAGGTACTTTTCATGAACCAGATGTATCAATCACCTAATTGACCGTTGCTCTTCCCATAATTGTTCGCTGACATTCCAACAGATGGATAAATAACAAAGAATAAGTATTCAGGAAATCAATTCAATTTTCAGATAAAAATTAATCAAAAGCATCATTGAATTGGAGTTTAATTAGTAAATTTTACAAAACGTTGAATGACACTTAACAAAGGAAAATGATATTTTCACTTCCTTGCAAACATGTTAATACCCATATCCACAAGATCATAACAAAATCAATTGCACAAGACTGAAGTTCATCAGCTCTTACCTTCACAATCCATACTCAAGTTTCTAATCTAAAGTATCGACCTCAATTTTAAGACTCAACCCACGCAGTCAAACATAAAATTGTCTCTGTGCATGACGAAGACACCTCCGTGCGTGCACAGAGACATATACCTATGTCTCCGTGCGGCACGGAGACAGAGACTTGCCAGCATGGAGACACAGACCCGTGCGCGGAGACAAATTTTTTCCCCTTCATTTTATTATATAGAACCATAGTTGTGCATCAACAATGTATAGCAACCTCCACACGTGGGATATTTCCATTACTGAGAGAAGGGATATTTAAGTCACATATAAAGCAAACAAAACCTAGAAGAAGAAATCAGTCGGGAATGTGACAACAAAAACTACTGGGTCTAACAAAGAGGAGGCAAAAAAGGACGACGAAAATGCAAAGAAGACGAAGAGCCAGAGCCAAGTTAAAACTTCAGATGATTTGAAGAAGAATTAATATAAATAAATGGCTACATCATAATGACACAAAGAAAGCGGAAAATATAATTCAAACCTGAGGTGTATTCCAACTGCACGAGTTTTCCAAATTTTGACGATGGAGAAGTAGGAATTGTGGTGTGGAAAATTTTGACTAATTTCAGGGAATTAAAAAAAAAAAAAAAGAATTTACGACGTTTGGAAATGGCGACACGTGTTCGTCTGCACTTTGGCTCTTTTAATATGTAGTGAAAAGAGAATGTATCTCTAATTGATTGTGTCGTTTGGATTGGTTAATTTTTCTTCTTTATTTTCGTCGACTGGATAGATTTAGAAAACTCAAAAACTTAAATTAACATCAATGGTAAGAATCAGTCTGCAGTTTCCTGCGTGTGAGTCGGAGACTGCTTTTGCTGCTATAGTTTCTCTTATGCAGAGACTAGAGCAGATCGTGCAGACCAATCGATGTCAGATTCTAGATAACCAACAAATAATATCTTTATATAGAAAAACTCAGATGTCAAAGTTACTGTTATAGACATGGATTAGAAAAATACAATCGAATTTTGTTTTGCCTTTCTTTATTCGCACTAAATTTCATACGTCTAATCTTTCATGTGAACTGAACAGCATTATGTTACTAGCAGTAGCACTTTCTGCAGAATTCACCTTTAAAATTGATATGTAGATGAAAAGTGCTTGAAGTCTTTACAAAAGTAGAGAGCAATAAGAGATTCATAAAACATCAAAAGCCCCATTTTTCTGTCTGGGCATCTTCTATTGTAAATAGTCCTTTCCAAGTCACTCAATTACGGGTGTCCTCCATGATGAAATGCGTGTGTTGATATCTCATTGTTGCGAACACCTTTTCTAACTGGGTTGTCTATTAGCGCTTAAAATGGCCCTTTCCAGTTTGCTCATTCCTGGGTTTTCTCCCGGATGTACTGTCAGCATTGTTATCATTGTTACAAACATTTCAAATAGAAATCAACTTCCTAACCAGCACACGCTGAGGGCACTAAAAAACTGCATATAAACTACTATCATACTCGGGTTGGTCAGAGCATTGGATTCTCGTAAGAACCAACATATTATCCTTAAATAGAAAAATCATTTTTTGCTAAAATTTGGGGCAGATTATTTTACCGAAAATTGCAGAGAAACATGAAATCGTTTGGAAAGCCAGATCAAAGATACAACATAGCAAGCTGAACATATCATTGAATACCATAATTCAAGTCAAATACATTTAGAATCGGAAGTTTCTTCAAGCAACTGATTTATGCTGGCAGTCCAAAACCTAGTTCGGGACCGGGAATCATATTTTAGGGCACAAATGTGAAGACTTGGAGAAAGAAAGTGATATACGAAATTGGTTGGGTTACAGGACAGGTGCGCATTGAAGGATCTAATACTAAAGAATTATTTGCTTCTGGTTCATCAATACTTGCATATGGAGGAAAGGATATCTATGGTGGGATTTGATGATGACTTGATCCAAATCACGGTTGGCTCATTGGCAACAATTGAAACTCCAAATCATCCCAGTTATTGGGATGGGAGGCATTGGTAAGACTACTCTTGCTAGAAATCTTCATAATGATCCTTGTGTAGTTCATCACTGTGATACTCGTTCTTGGATTATATCTCAGGATTATCGAGTGAAACAGCCAGAGACCATTGAAGAATTAATTTGCAGCAGTGACGGACAGTGCAGAAAACCAGGCGACATTCTGCAGCCAAGAGAGTACAAGAAGAAATTTTGAGATTGAGTTTGGCCTGCAAAATCTTCCAAATTATCATCCTACAAGAACAATGAAAAACAGAGTGAGGGATTGCTTCAGCATGCAATTCACACAAGGGCATAGATCATAATCAATAACAGAATTTTTATTAGATCCATATTGTTATAAATATTATTTTTTAGTTATACTTATTTTTCAAAGCATCTAAATTTTCTATCAATCCATCGTGGTACAACAATAAAAACAAAATAAATCCACTATACGACGGGATGCAACCAATAGAACATATCATAAACTCAAGCTTGACTTTAGTCATCTCATACACAACAAAAAGAAACAAGACTGAAATAAGTCAGTTTAGTACAGGAATGATGCCCTAGGGAAGCTTACAACATGATTACGGGTTTGTTGTGGATGTTTATGTAATTTTTTGATAAAATGAGGTTCTATAATACAAGGCCATAAGCATGGTTAGATTTAACACTTACCAATCCTCAACCTAAAATGATGATTATTCAATCGGGAAAAAAAAATGAAAAAATAACTGGTTCATATGTGCATCCACTAGTGTATAGAACTACAAGAAAAAATAGAGGAAATAAAGCAAAAATTGCACTCAAAACTACAAAATATTTGAAGTTCAATAGCATTAGGAATTCAAGATTTACCCTGATTTTTTTATCTTAATTTTATTTGCCTCGATTCATTCAAGATCTAGAAAGTTGTAGTTTTTAGGCAGAAGGAGCTTTTAGCTTTGAAGGCAAAGTGCAAGTGCAGAAGCCATTCCACAGTTGTACCAGTTCAGGATTTTCGTCATGAGCATCCAACTGGATTAGTTCAAGCTAGTACCCCAAAAGATCTTTACCAATGTGAAGCAGTAGCTAAGAATAAGTCACTGAAAATGGATATTGTCCGACTCTAGTGCTCTAGATCTGCCCCCTCAATATGAAGGAATTCTAGTTTACAGACTTCCCTTTCAATTGAATCCCATTCTGGTCTTCGGGAAGGCATTAATTTGCAGTTTCGGCATCTCAAGGTTCTCATTTGAACGGACTTTCACCAAGAGTAGTCTTACCATGCTTTCCATCCCAAAAACTAGGATGATTTGGAGTTCCGATTGCCGCCAAAAACCCAACCCATTACTTGAATCAACTCATCATCAAACACCACTAGATTTTATTACTCAGAAAAAGGCTTGATAAACCAGGCAAAGAATCCCTTAGCAATACCTTTAACCGACACCTGTCCTCATCCCCTCTGTAATAGAATCAGTTTCTGCTGATATTCATGCCCTAAAAGACGAATCCTTCAAGCAGAAATCAGATTTTGAAGAGCATACATCAATTGCTTGAAGAAAATTTCCAATTTTGTAAGAATCTGACTCGAAACATGGGATTCAACGATATCATCTACTTGATATGCTGCATCCTACACTTTCATCTCTACTATTTTCTGGAAAAAAATAAAAAAATCTTCTACAGATTCTAGAGAAAAATTGAGATCTGCCCTAATGTCTACATAAGCAAAAATATAGCAGCACAAAACATCTCCGTTCTATCCTCTCTATAAATAGGACGGCTACGCGGTTATAGAATAAATAATTAAGAAAATCCGTAAACCCTAACCCTAAAGTTTCACAAATACAATTTTAGCGTAAATGTCCTCAACGTTTCCTTTAATGTGAAAATGTGTCCCTAATATTTTTTTTCTTGACATTAACATTCCTATATAGGGTTTTATGTGCAATTGGTTCTTCTTCTTCTTTTTTTTGTTTGAAAAAGACCAACGTGCCCTGAACTTTAACTGGGAAAATTAGCACTTAGGTCCTTACATTTAGAAAAAGTAAAAATATGTCTCAGCTTTATTTCAAAATATTTGTTATAGCATACTAAATATATTATTATAATTAATGTCAATTAAAATGTTCAGAAGGGAAAAAAAGTTAAATTATAGTGCTTTAAATTAGTGTAATACTTTGTGATGTAAGAAATTTGAATAAAAATTCAGATAAAAAAATTAAAAAATGAATTATTTCATTTTATAACTTTTAATCAATTTTATTGTATTTTTAATTGTGTGTTATTTATTTTGCTTTATCTAATAATAAAATTAAAATTAAAATGTACAATTCAATTATATAAAAGTATTTTAGTGTTCAAAAATATGTATTTGAGAATCGAGTTATTTACCTAAGGATGTTAATCAAACAATAAAATTTCAACTTTTTAAAGAAAACAATTTACTTATATTATCAATTTGGTCATTAAAGTCTTGATTCAAAACCAAAAAGGCCAAAAAGTGAACTTTTACTTTTTTAAAGTGTTCTGAAAGGAAATAAAAGTAAGGTACGGGACCCATCTGCACATCTAGTAAAGGTTAGGAGTAGGAACCTAGTTGAAATTTTTTCAAATTAGTATATAAATAGACAACATGGAAAAGAAAAAAGAATTATTATAATAATTGAATTTCTTCTTCTTTTTTTTCTCTCTCTCTTTTACATTATTTATCTATACGTCATTACGTACACAATGATATACAAATAACATTACTTAATTAAAGGCGTGTTTTACAAAAAGGACCAACTAAGCTTTAAAATACATAGATTACTATTAGTAATGTCCATGCCAAGAAACAAACATTAGTAACCATTTGTGTCAATTTCTCCATTTTTATTTTTTAAGCGTAGAATAATTAAAGAGAGCCTCTCTTTTCATCCACCATTCTCATGTATATATCCCACACTAGCCCCTATTTGAAATCCATTTTTTTCTTATTATATTTCTCATTCTTCATTTCAATTACACATTCTATCAATAAAATAATATTACACATAAACCCAAAAATTTTCCTTACTTTTTAACCACACAATCTTTCGTCAATCACTATTCAAAAAAAAATTCACTCAAAATGGGTGTCAAACAGGGACTTATCTATCACTATCAAAATTTTAAATTTTTTAAAAATCATTATATTCATCCACGTTAATTCTAATATCATTCTTATTAGAATCATTCATTTAAAGATTATGCCCCTATTTGTCTACCATTAAATCAAAAAAAAATTTAAAATTTTATTTTAAACATATATTCTCACAATAAAATATTTTGAACGTAAATCGAAAAAAATTTCATATTTTTTTACCACACGTTACCCAAATATTCACTATTCCTAAGCTAATTTTCCTACTCTTTTGATAGACAAATAGGGATTATATATCCACACCACTTATATACAATATCTAACTCATCCCACAAGTTGGGCTCTGTTGTCCAACTTGCTATTCACTCAATTAATTATTAAAACGTCATTTTTAAATTAATATGTCATCTCAAGTACACATTTATTAACTTCATCACCAACCCACCAAATTGATGACATATTAATTTATAATAATGTATCAATAATTAATTGAATAAATAACTTAAAGTGTTATGCCCTATGTTCAATCAACTTGGGACATAAACACTTTAAATATATATATAATCAATGCATATTATATGGCAATATTTATTATTTGATTGAATTTATATTCTAATAAATTAAATAATAGAATCCGTAGATTCAAGTCTTGGTGATTTGTTAGTCACAAGGAGTTGTGATTGTGAGATACAAATTACATATGACTGAATCTTAAATCGTCCGTGGTCGAAGTAATAACGAGATACGGATATCGTTATTACGGATAGACCATCACGTGTGTCATTTTTACTTGTGAAGTAAGTAGCTGATCTCACAAGCTAAAGTGTGGTGACACTTAAATGAACACGTGGATATTTTGTTATAGAACAAAATATTGGAGACCCACTGGGAGATTCCACATGGATAACTATCTGAGTGTTAGTGGTTAATCTCTAACGTTCGGTAGTGGAATTGGTCCTTTGACTTGAGGTCATCATAGTACCTTATATGAGGATAGTCATACTTTGGTGATGTTGGATGTTGCTCTGCCAAGAGTCGCTAATACGGCATCGTTCGGGTATGTCAAGAATCATATGAAGGTTGTGAATGATCAATAGAGGATTCGTCACTCTTAGATAGTAAGAGATTATGATCTATATTTTATCTAGTTAAGTTGATAATGAAATCCTTGGCCAAGGTGAACTCATAAGTCGAAAAAGAGTTTTCGACTTACATCGACTTAACAGTAGGATAAAAGATATGATCGATAAACGAGATTGACACATATCCATATCTCATAATTGATCGGATCATATTGACGAAAGGATTATAGTTTCACGGTAAACGAACAAGTTTGGTTTGTCACACTACATGACATTTCCCGTCACATGTATTGCCCTGACACATTGCTAGATGTCAATCTGGGACGACGAATGTGAATTAGTGATAAATTAAAAGGGGTGTTTTAATTTATCGATTTTGATTAGATCAAAATAATAATTTACATCGTTAGGCATCGTGATTGGAAACCTAATGGGTCACACACAAAAGAGAACCAGAAGAATGAAATTTACCAATTAATTAATTGACAAGTGTTGGATAATTAATTAATTGGGTTACTTATTAATATACCCGAATTAATTGATTGGATTAATTAATTCATGGACCAAATTTAATTAATTTGATTAATTAAATATTGGACCGGATTAAGTTTAAGAGACGGGCCGAGCCCACTTGAACTTATATTAATATGTTCCTAGAGTTTGAGAAAAGAGATGGATTTTCATTATTATTCTCACTAGCACGAGAAAAGAAACCATAGCCGTCATTCTTGTTCTCTGTGTGGATCATCATTGGAGGCTGGACAATTGGACAGCTTGGAGTGCAGATTGTGATCGTTCCAGTTCAAGAAAAAGCAAAGGAGTTTGCAGAAATCATCAAAGGTATAATTTCTATCACAGTTTCTATCTAAGCACAATGTAAATCCTTGTATGAGAATTGAAATTGCTTATTTTCCGCTGCGCATGTTTAAGTAAATTTCCAACAATAACAAATTAGATAACAAAAGTTGGACGACATATTTCAACTTCTATTCCACCATTACTTTTATATATTTATTCTACCATTTTCCATTTCCTTTACTTGTGGGTAAGTGTCTAAATCCACCATTTCTCTCATTTCCCCTCTCTCTTCACAGAATTTCAGATGCTTTTTTCCAAGAAAAATGCTAAGTGTCCCTTATGTACAATAATTATGTACACCAAGTAAAGTCTTTTTTTCCAATTTACTAGGATCCTCCATCAATTGATCATATTTCCATGTAGCATTAGCAGGGGAAAAAAAAAACTAGGATCTATTACCATGTTTTTCATTTCTTGGGTTAAATTCACCAATGATCACCCAACTTTATATTCAGTGTTACCATTGTGCACCAAATTTAATTTTGTTTCACCATGACTAACCAACTTTATATTTAATGTCACATGATCATCCAATTTCATATAACGTTTCATCGTTGCCATTTAATTTCACATAACATTTCCCAGTGACCATCAAATTTCCTTTCACTATTTTCATTAAATTTTAAAAAGGTAAAACGATAAATTTTCATTATATATATAAAATATTTTTTTTAAATTAAATTTTTTTTATTTTAAAAACGTTCATTTTAAAACAAGTTTTTATTTAATTTTATTTTTCTAAGTAATGTTTTGTTTTAAAGATTTTTTTTATTTTTAAATAAGTTTCTATTTTAATTTTTTTATATATATAATGCAAAATTATCGTTTTACTCCTTTTAAAATTAGTGAAAATAGTAAAAATAAGTTGAGTGGTCATGATAAAATGTTATATGACATTGAGTGGTTATTGTGAAATAAAATTAAATTGGGTGGCTATGGTGACATTAAGTATAAAATTGGATGATCATGATAAAAACAAAATTAAATTAAGTGGACACGATAACATCAAACATAAAGTTGGGTGGTCATTTAACCCCCTCTTCATGCTCTCTTAGTCTGCATTTTCACGGAAAAAGAACCCATTCTTGGAAAAAGTGGCTGCAGTGGTTCAAAAAACAAAATTAGAGTGGTATATTTTATTTATTCAATAATGCTAAATGTACATCATCTCCCTTATACATCCCCTTTGTTTTTAAAAATTGTGGACGGAAAAGTATTTTTTTTTTTTAAAGTGTCTAATGGTGAGTTGTCACGTGGCACAATGTAAATAATGACGTAAAATATGATGTATATGTAGCATAATTGTATTTTATTTGGTTTTAAGTAAATTTAGATCAGGTTAAAAATATAATATAGCAAAAATGTATAAGTGGATGATGGATAGATACATAAGATTGATCATGAAAATAACGACTCACTAATTTAATTTAACTTTCTCTTCTTGTCTCGCACATTCTATCGTCATCTCATACCCATTGCAAATAAGCTTTTTATATTTATACAAAATATGTCACAATATTCTCATTTTTTTATTTTCACATACACACTTTTATTGGTTAATTTTAACATAAAACTGTAAAAATTTTAATACTAAATAATTTTTAAACTTAATTAGATATTGTACGTGGGGTTGAACAACGAAACCGTCAAATCGAACCGAAATCCTTTTTTTGAAACCGTTGGTTTGGATCCTCGTGGATCCGTCAACGTTTTGGTTTTAAACTGAATCAAATCGCTTAAAAGTGGTTTGGTTTATGTTTTAATTTTTGCAAACCGTTTCAAACCGCCAAACCGCTTACAATAAAAAAAATCAATTTTAAATTTAAATTTTATTATACCCAATTATAACCAAATGCATCACAATTAAAAGATACCTTCATATTAGACTCAATTCAATTAAATTCAATACCCAACTTAACTAAATGTCCAATTAGATAATTAACCATCTCAACTTTAAAACTTAAATCCAATCATTAATTCTTTAATGCATGCATGGTACTTTCAATTAACTTCTACGTTATTTCTCTCTTTTTCAAACTCTAACAATAAAGGTACGTGAATTTTACTATTTATGTTTTTATATATTGATTCTTTATTTTAATTCATGTTCGTGTACAATATTTTATTTGTTAATTTTCTATGTATTTTCTTAATTTCTTTTTACATTAATTTGAATAATGAAAAAAAAAGGTTTTGGCATTTTGCTGTTATTCTAGGGTTTCAAAATTTGTTTTTCCTTCAAAATTTGTATTGATTTAGATGACTGGTTGAATTTTTTTTCAAGATTTGTATTGATTTAAATGACTAATTAGAATTTTTTCCAAGTTTTTTTTTCCTTCAAGAAATAATTGCACAAAATAATTTTTTTAAAATTAATTTTGCTCGGAATGGCACAAAATAATGCAGTGAATGACGGCAATATTTTTTGCACATAATACATTATTTTTGTATATTAATTTTGTATAACATGATTGATTAAAGTTTTTTTTTATAACATTAATATTCTTTTGTATATTAACTTTGAGGTCATGTTGTATAATATGATTATATATATAGATAATCAAATATGAATTCGATTTTAGAATAACAAAGTAATCATGAGACCGGTGATAAAATTCCAATGAATAGTGAAATTGTGAATATTCAACGAAGTGTGAAGGGTAAGAAGGGACATAAAATGTCTGATGTGTGGGCTCATTTTGATATAAAGAAGGATTGGACTGTAGAATGTATTTATTGTGGACAAGTATATAAGCATCAATATAAATGTGGGACTAGTACATTGCAAAATCATATCGAGGATTTGTGCAAAAAGTATCCATATAGGTTTCAAGACAAAAAGCAAAAGACATTGAATTTCTATGATAATTCTAAAAATGATGAGGTTTTAGAGAGTGTTGGTGGTGGTGGACAACTTGTCAAGTTTACTCAAAAAGGGTGAGAGAACATATTACTAAGTACTTTATATTATCTGAGTTATATTTTCAACACATGGAAGATGAAGGTTTTTGATGTTATACAAGGTATTTTTTTTCCAACTTTTGATTTTCCTTCAAGGATTACAGTTGCTATGGATATATATCATTTCTTTCTCAATGAGAAGAAAATATTGAGGAAAGAATTGAGTAAACACCGAGTTTGTTTGACTACTGATTATTGGACATCTATACAAAATGTAAGTTATTTGGGTTTGACTATTCATTGGGTTGACGATGATTGGAGACTTAAAAATGAATCATGAGTTTCATCCAAGTCCCCAGCCATAAGGGTGATATGGTAGGAAATGAATTGATATCTTGCCTTCAGGGTTGGGGAATTAATAAGATTTTATGTGTGACTGTTGATAATGCATCATCTAATAACGTAGCAATAATGAAATTGATGAGTGGTTTTCTAGAGAAGAATAATGGTCTAGTTCTTGGGAGAAATGCTTCATATGAGGTATTGTGTTCACATTCTTAATCTTATAGTTTGTGATGGTATAAAAGAAATTAGCAATGCTATTTTATCTATTCGCAATGTTGTACGGTATGTTAGATGTTCCCCAGCAAGACTAAAAAGATCGAGAGAGCTGCAAGGATGCAAATATTGAGTCTCGAGGTTTATTGTGTTTGGATATATCAACTAGATGGAATTCCACCTACTTGATGTTACAGGTTGCAATAAAGTTTTAAAAAATATTTGATATTTTGGAAAGTGATGCAAACTATGCAAAGTACTTTGATGAAGAAAGATCTAATGGGAAAAATATAGATGAACCACCAACACATGCCGATTGGAACCAAGTTGAAGCACTTGTCAGATTCTTGAAGACTTTTTATGATATGGCATTGAAAATTAGTGGATCTTTATATGTAACGTCAAACACTTCTTTTCAAGAAATATGTGAAATTCATGTGGAGTTGAAAGATTTAGCTAAAGAGCCAAATAGTATGATAGGATCCAAGATAGTTAGCATGAGAAGAAAATATGATAAGTATTAGGGTAATCAGTTGCTTCTGAGTCTGTATTTTCTACTAGTAGTCGGATTCTCGATTCTTTTAGAAGTTCATTGAGTGCAAGATGATTGAGGCAGTGATTTACAATAAGAATTGGTTACACAATAACAAGGAACCTATAGTTAGTCATCAATATTTGGATGAAGTAGAAGCATTAGATGATTCAGAAAAAGTCGTGGAAGGTATTATCGTATTTGATCTTTCTATTCACTTTATTTTATAGCTTTTTTACACCATTTAATTGTAATAAATGAATATATTTGTTATATTCTTATCTATATGCATAGAACGAATCATGTGTTACAATTGGAGATGTTGCACCAATTAGTATTGATTAACAAATTGTTTCACTGCATTGAATTATTAGAAGTGAAGAACATTTGTTTATAATATTCGTAATAATACTAATATTTATATTTTAAGGTGATATTTAAGATTAACATTTATGATTTAACTTGTTCGATGTACATTTTTTTATTAAACCGTGGTTTTAAACCGAACCAAACTGAAAAAGGTAGTTTGGATTGGTTTGGTTTAGAAATTGAAGTTGTTTGGTTTGGTTTGAAAAAAATTCAAATCTCTTTAAGTGGTTTGATTTGAAAATTTGTCACAAACCAACCAAACCGAACCGTGTTCACCTCTAATATATAGCTCCTTGATTATTGCTCATTTTGATTCAATTTAGATGTATATATTATGAGTGTACGTTCTACCAAATTTTGATTATAGCCCATTATTATCATGGTATTAGAGTTTTTATTCTGAACTAAAGGAAAAGGAAGTCGAGTTTGTTGTTGTACAAAAATATGTTTCGGATAAAAACTACCGCAATTGTACGGTTCGTTGACAAGTAGTAAAATAGATTTTGAGTCCAAGTATCGTTCCCACAAGGATTGATTAGTTTAAATTCTAATTATCGTGACCTTAACCGAAATAATAAAATTGAGTGTTTGTTGTGATGAAATTATAACTAAATTAAAGATAAGTATGCAAGTACGAGTGAATTAACTACTAAATGCAAATTGGCGATGAATTTAAATTGAAGTGTTTTCTAATATGTGATTTATGTAATAGGATCGCGAATCCATATGTAATAATCTTTTCAAACCTAGGAATAATGAAGAATCAATACTCCTAAATTATTTAACAGTCTCTCTCGNTATTTTTACATGTGACACAACTATATTTCTATGATGGATGCGAACATATAAAAATGTATTAATAAATTTATGAACACTTAAAGATTAACATAAAGTATAGCGGTATATCTCTATCCCCTATCGGATCCTATGACAATTTATATTATATCGAACATATTTATCTTCTTTCGAATGTAAAATAAGTCACCAAATTCACACAATCATTTGCGCATATAATTGTGGAGAAAATAAAATCATATAAATCATTCAAATGTCCAAAAACATGTTTTGATTGTCAAGAATGTAAAACTAAGAAATAAAAATCAAATTATATAGTTCATCGATCTCCTAGTATAGAATAAATTTAGTCTATCATGATGGGAAGAAGAAAATCAGACAAAAAATGAAGAAACGACAACACCCCAATAAATCTTGAATTGAATCTTCATATTCTTGGAGTTGATCTTTGTGTTCTTGCCTCTTTTTTGCTCTCCAAAGTCTTTAAAATCTTTCCCCCTCACTTTTAGACGGCCTTAGGGTTTTAAAAGACTTCCCAAGATTCGTTTTCATAAGAGTTGTAATCAAATTAGGAAATCAGAAAATTTTCGCCAATTAGGCCTGAGTGGGCGCCTAGTACAAAATGGGTGGCCCCCAAGGCATAAAATTTTGTTCCTGTAAATAAGATTGTGGGTTGGGCGGTAACTGGGTGACTGCCCAGTTATAAGAAATTCCGCAAATTTCCTTTCACCCCTTTTCTTTATTCCTTCTTCTATCTTGATCATCCACATCAAATTACTTTAATGTTAGTACTTCAACTTTTACTCAAATGCATATTAGTCCCCAAACTTCCATTAATTGGCCGATTTATCCTTCTTTCTTTTCCAATTGCTTAGAAACAGGTCCAAAACTGAAATAAGATAAAATTAACCTAAGTTAAGTAAAATGCAATAATAAAACGACATAAAAGCTTAGTAATATGGCCCCGAATAAGTGCACAAAAATGCACTTATCATTTGTTTACCCTTGACACAACCATCACAATGATGTAATTTATTTTCAATAGTATTAGATTTTGGAAAACTAGAAGGAGATGGATGACCAAGTCGCTGGTGCCATGTACGAAATGAAGGTCAAGTGGTAGCATTTAGTGCAGAGGCAGTAACAAGCTTGAAGTAGTAGAGATCATCTTTCTCCTCACCCACTTCAATCAATGTCTTCGTTTTGAGGTCCTGAAACTAAAAAATGCAGAAGGAAAAAAAAAATATAACACGGTTTGAACATTGTGTGAGTTTACTGACAAATATGAGATTAAAGGAAAATTGAGGAATGGACAGAACCTTGCGTAATTGAATAGTAGGGGAAATGTCCATGTCATTAACATGATGCACGGGAACAAATGCACCATTTGGTAATTGAACAGAAGGAGAACCAAACATATTGAGATTGATTATCACATAGTTTGTGAAAAATGCTACTCAAGCCTCCTTTGCCCGATACATGTTTCTTCTTCTCAACAAGTAGTTGATATCTTCACCAGAGCTCTTGGTCGAGACCTCTTCATTCATTTTGCTCACAAGTTGGGCATTACATATCTCCATTCTCTAACTTGAAGGAGGGTATTATGTGATTTAAGCTTTCCATGTAGAGCTGATTATAATTTCAAGTCTTTCTATGTATAGCTCCTTGATTATAGCTCATTTTCATTCAATTTAGATGTATATATTATGAGTACATTCTACCAAATTAATGAGAAAATATTTTCCCCCATTCCATCACCATTATTATCATATAGTAGGATGCATCTTCCTAGACAGAAGATCAAAATATTCGATATGAAGACAATATTTGTATTCAATCCCCATCATTTTCCAAGCATTTCCAACTAAAAACCAGCTCATAATCTTTGACCAGTGTCGTAATTTTGACCCATTTTGGTGTAAAACCAGCACTGATCTCATTTTTATGGTCAAAAAAGTGTAACATCGGATCGGTATCGAACAATTTTCCGAGGAATTTATCGGTTGATTCACTAATGACATGTTAACTTGCACTGGATAATATCGAACATAATTAAAGAAGTCAACTAAAATCTTAACCAGTACACGATGCAAGTGCTAAACAGAAGAGAGTCTTATTTCAAACTTTGATTCGTGAATTAGGGCCCAAATCAAGTCAAAAATTGTTTTTGAAACTAAGAGAATGTATTTAATTGGGACTTTTGAAGATTTTGATAGACTTTTTTGAAGTGATAATTTATGTAGATTTCATGAATTTTTTAGAGATTTGTATGAAATTAGTAGAAGTCTTTTATAAACTTTTAGAGACTTTTGTAGAATTCAAAAGATTTTTGAAAACTTTCATTGGAGATAGAATTTTTGTGGATCTAGTGCAATATTATAAAATTATCACATACGAGATAATGTTTCTCACAATTTTCCCTTCTCCTTCATTTTCTCCCCATATAATAAAAAATTATTTTAAAAAAATAAAAATTTGAGACATTAATTAAATAAGTAATAATAATTACACATATAAAAAATAAATTTAATATTCCGTATTATTAATATAATATACCTTTAAAGAATAGATTAAAAA